>PVIU01002389.1:0-11361 GCA_004026605.1 Ondatra zibethicus
GTATATATGTATGTGGAGTGGGTATGTACACATGAGTATCAATACCCACAATGGCCAGAGGCCTTGAATCTCCTGGTGCTGGTGTTACAGGAGGTGTGAGCCAACTGACATGGGTGCTGGGACTTGAACTCCAGTCCTCTGGAGGAATGATACATGCTCTTAACTGCTAATAAATAAACAACCTCCTATTTATTTTTTAGACAGGTTCTCACTATGTAGCCTGGGCTGTCCTGGAACTCTTCATAGAAATCCCCCTGCCTCTGCCTCCTGAGTGCTGGGATTAAAGGTGTGCACTAACTCTGCCCTGCGTAACTAGTTTATTTTAAACACAATGCTTGTTCTGACTGCAAATGTGGCCTAGACCCTGCTGCAGACAGGACTTCCATCTGGTAGCCTTTGGTGGCAACTCAGGATACAACAGAGATTAAACAGAAAGCCAGTTGTGGTGGCTCAGACTTGTTATCGCAATACTTGGGAGGCTGAGGCAGGAGGATTGCCATCAGTTTGAGACCAGGCTGAACTACAAAGTGAGTTCTTTGGTTACATAAGACATTGTGTCAACTCAATAAACCAAAGCAAACAAACAAACAAATAAATAATAAGGTTGAGTTTTAGCCCCGGGCTGCCCCGGAAGAGTGGAGACTGACAGATGCTTGTCCCCTCATTAAATGTGCCCAGCACCCAGTTAGGGAGAGGAGAGCAGAGAGGTGATAACAGGAAATGGCTTGGTGGCTCTTGTTCCTGGTGGCTGAAGGTATCTCAGGTCCTGCTGGTAGTTCTCTTCCTGGGGACCCGGGTAACTTCAGGAGGGTGGAGCATGGCTTGGGAAGGTCCCTGTCTGAGAACCAACCATCCCACTATCCCCAGGCCTCTGTGGCTGCAGAGCAGGTGAGAACCTGACTGTAGTTCTGTGGCTGCAGCTGCAGTGACACCTCCTTGCCCTGGCTGTGGTGACAGTGCAAGGGACCAGCTGTGGAGTTCAGGCCCTCTGTCTGGGAGTCCCACCCAGACCCATGACTTTAGGTAAGCCCAGTGTGGTGGTTTGAAAGAAAATGGCTGCCAAAGGGAATGGCATTATTAGAAGGTGTGGCCTTGTTGAAGTAGGTGTGGTCTTGTTGGAGGAAGTGTGTCACTGTGGAGGAGGGCTTTGAGGTCTCATATGCTCAGGCCATGCCCAGTGCGAGAGACTACTTCCTGTTGCCCACACAAGATGTAGAAGCACCATGTCTGCCTGCACACCGCCATGCCCCACCATGATGATGATGGACTAAACCTCTGTACTGTGAGCCACCCCAATTAAATGTTTTCCTTTATAAGAGTGGCCATGGTCATGGTGTCTCTTCACAGCAATAGAAACCCTAGCTAAGACACTCAGGGACCTATGTGTGCCTCACTTTTCTCCTCTGAGCACAGAAGAGGTAAGAGTGAGGATTGTGCTTCTTGGAGGCATCTGTGGAACAGTAAATGAGATGGATCATAACAATTCAAAGAGCACAGGGCTGAGGAGGGGGAGCACTGGCTGAGGAGGATGAGGCTGAGGTACAGAAATGCCTACAGTGCTGACATGAGGAGAGATGGAGGTGAAGAAGATGGTGATGGGGAAGAAGATGGGAAGGTGGAGCTGGTGGAGACAGCAGACAGCTGTGAGGAATATGTGGGATAAGGAAGGACGAAGGGTGTAGGTTCAACTTCCTGATCCCACCCTTATCCTCATCAGTGCACAAGAGGGACTCATGAATGGTCAGGCCTGTGGTGCCCAGCCCAAGGTAGCATGTTCATGGCCATTCCCTGTGGTCAGAGCCAAGGCAGCCAGCAGCTGAGGGACAGGAGGGTCCCTGTGTAACCATCTGCCACCCTCCTCTGGATGAAGCTGGCAACTGTATTCTGAACACAGTCACTTTAGGAAGGAATCTGTGCTCTTTTTTAGGAGAAAAGGCTCCAAGATGTGAAGTCACTTGCTCCGAGCCACTGAGAATGTTGGTAAATTCAGGTCTGTGTGTCCCTGTGAGCGTACGAGTGCCCTGTGACGGGATGTGGTGCAAGACCTTACCAGACAGAGGAGCTTGGTCTACAGCAGGGCCTCCTAGCCAGCCCCTGGCCTTAGGCTTGCCTAGCCCTAGTTCCTGCAAGCATACATCTGAGTGGCCTGTGGATATCCACATCATAAGCCTGCTCACAGCCCTCTAGAGAAAAACCTTGCAGAGCAAACCCCAAGTCCCCTCCCTGGCCTTGCAGGACCCTGGTCTTCCTAACACATCAGCTCACCATTCCTTCTTCCCTGTGGCTGCCGTCCCAGCACCGTGGGCATGCCCCAGGCCCTTGCTCTGCTAAGGCACTCTGAGCCCCAAGGTTTAAGTGCCTCCTCGCTCTACCGTCTTTGATCTCTGCTCTTTCTGAGCACCCACTCCCTGACTGCTCGATTTGAAAGTGCAGCCCCAGCATCCCTGCTTGGCTTGCTCCTGCCATCCGCCCCACCCCGCCCTTCCCAGGCTTTTCCTTCCGCACTCAGCACTGCTGGCTGCAGAACTGATGTACTTTTATTGTCTTCCCAGCTCCTCAAATGGAGCCTGGTGTAAAATCAGTATGCAGGATGGGAGATCCAGGCCCTTCCTTTCTGCCTCTCAGGGTAGCATGTAGTCACCTGTTTTTGGTGACAAATGTCGCTAAGGCCGAAACAGAGAGTGTTGTGCTCCAAGGCACCGCAGCAGTGGCTCTGCAGGACTGACTCCAGGAGGACTGAGAGGAAAAACCGTGCGCCTGATAAGCAGTTTCAAGAGACGATAAGGGGCTGCACAGACTCTCAGCACTTCCCAGGAATTTGCTGGCAATCCAGGGTGTGGTGGGCGGTGCCAGCAGGAGCGGTGAGCCTCCAGGCTCCATGAGCACTCTCTCCCCTCCCCCTCATCATTGTCCAGGTCTCCCTCTGAGAGGACAGGCTCTGGGGGCATGGAGCAGCCTTGCAGACTCACACACGTGTGATACCAGAGTGGTCAGGTGACTGAGGACAGGGCTGGACCCACTGCCAGTAGTGTTGGCATACTGGCTATGAGAAGCAGCTGAAGGCGGGGTGTGGAGACTCCCTTGTTGGCATGTAGGAAACACCAGTTAGCAGGAATCGTTTGTGCTTCTCAGGAACTGTGTGATCTTGGATAAGTCACCAGGCTGTCTGGTCTGGGCCTCAGCTGTTCCTCTTCTGCATGAAAGAATGCACTTCTAAAGCTGAGAGTGGTGCCTTTGAGACAGAGGCAGACGGATTGCTATGACTTTGAGGTCATCCTGGTCTACACAGTGAGTTCCAGGTCAGCTAGGGCTGCACAGTAAGACCCTGTCTCAAAACAAAACAAAACAAAACAAAACAGAATCTACCATTGACCTCCTATTGCTGAGGCAACTTCCCAGCATCAAGTGGAGACACAAAGCATTCTGTCTGGTGGGGACCAGGTGGATTCTCCATGGCTTAGACACCAGATCTGCAGCTGGGGTAGCTATGGACCATGGGAATGTGGAGGGCAGAGAGGAGAGACTGTGGAGGCTAAACTTCACAGAAGAGGGGTTTGAGCTGAGAACTGGGGGGCTTATACCGCTATTTAAAAGGCCAGGAGATTCTCAGCTGGACAAGTACTTGCTGTGCAAGCAGGAGGGCCTGCATTCTAAGCCAGAACTCGTATAGAAAAGCCAGGCATGCGTAGTGGTGTACACTTACAATCCCAGTGCTGGAAGGTGGAGGCAGGTAGATCCCTGGGTCTTCCTGGGCCTTGTTGGCCTGCTAGCGTAGCCTACTTGAGTTCCAGGAAAGCAAGAGACCCTATCTCAAGAGAAGATGGTGACTGAGGAATGACAGCTGCAGCTGGCCTTTCTTCCCTCCACACATACATACACAAGAACACACATACTTGTGCATGTGAGCACATGTACTTACATGTACACATGTATACACACACAGAGCACTTGGGCCAGGAGGCTGTGATGAGTTGAGCACTTTGCCTATCTAGCTGGTAGGAATGGCCATGGTCTTATCACTTTGGAAGGCAGTTTGTCCATTTGTAGCTAGGACCGTATGAATGCTGTTTGGGAACTCCACACTTGCTTCTGTTATACGGAGAACAGTAGGTGGAGGTGAGGGTAGACGAGGTAACTATTATACTTGGGGCCTTGAGAGGCCCTCAAGTGCTTGGGCTGTGGCACAACTGAGAAGTCTTCCATCATGGGGCCATGCTCTGGAGGGGATTGCGGGTCCCTCCATCTATTTCTCTCTTTCATTTCCCAGCCATGAGATAACAGTTCTGCTTTGCAACCTTTTCCTGCACAGTGTGCTAAAAAAAGAGATAGGGCCCACCACCTTCTGCACTGGCATTTCTAAGCCCCCAGCCATGATAAACCTTTTTGCTTCATAAGCTGACTGCTTTAGGCTTTTGCCACAGTATTAGAAAGTTCAGGCTGAATTAGAATGAGGAAGCAAAAGCAACATTAACATCCAGTCTCAGGCAACAGTTCACCCAAGGGACACGCCATTGCCTCAGAACTTGTCATGCTCTTCAGAAAGGAAGCTTCCAGTAATAAAGCCATGCTCAGACTAGGAGGTTCTGTGTTCAAGCAGAACATAAATAGACATCTACTACATAATTCAGTTGTCAAATTGCGCAAAGAAAATCTGGAGGGAGATTGGCCAGGCGTCAGTCAGGGCTGTCCCTTGACGGTGAGGTCATGGGAATCGCTATCCTCCTAGGAAAATCTTTGCCAGTTGACACCATGGTGCAAGATCTTTCAGTGGCTGGTGGGATTGAGATAATCAGCAGGAAAAGTTGAATATGCCTGAGACAGGGGACCACTGCCACATGTGGAACACAGGGACAGTTCACTGGAATCTTCTTCAAGACCTACATAAATCTGGCCTTCTTCCCGCCTAGCCTCAGCCCTGCCCACCCTACCTGTGATGCTACTTCCTGAATTCATCCTGAACTCCTGTATCAATTACACATTGTTTCCCCATGTGGCCTTGGGCCATGCTAGTGCCTCTCACTTACAGGGTCCAAACCTCCTCCCATGCTGTTTAACCCAGAACTCTTGAGTGCACCCCTTGGTCTCAGAGCCCTGTGCAGGCATGTGTCTCTCTGTGCCTCTGTCTCTGTTTCCTCGGCTTAGGGAGCCCCAGCCAACCCAGTAAGTAGCTCAAGATGCAGATTGGGCTCTCAGTGTAAATGTGTTGTAGGGGAACCCAGAGTGTAAGGGGGTAGCCTGCCCTCCCTGGACCCACTTCCCAGATGAGGATGTGGAGGGTTGAGAAGGTCACCTTGCCTTTTACTGTCCAGGTTGGCAGTAGTGGTCGGTCTGTCTGCCTGTCTGTCTGTGAGTCGGTCCTGACCTTTATGAGGGCAGTAGCTTCATCTCTGAGCTCAGCTGAAACTGGCTCCCAGGTAGCCCTCTGTCACTTGCTTGCTGAACTGACTCAAGAAGCCTCGTCCTAGTTGCCAAATCAGGGTCAAGTCAGAGGCCCACTGATGAGCAGGTAAATACACAGGACAAGACAGGATGGGATAGTATTCAGCTGCAAAAGAAACAAGGTACTAATGTATGCCACAGGACAGATAGGCCTCAAAGGCATGATGCTGAGGGTCAAAGAGACACAGGATATAAGCACACAATGTAAGAGGTGAACCAGTGGACGGGTGAGACTGGCGGCTATCAGGGGTGGGTGGGGGTGGAGGAGCGGGGGTGAGTAGTCTATGGGTCAGGGACCTCTTTTGGGATGTTCTGGAAGTTGACAGAGGTGGGCACCTGACCACAGCCCTGCTAGAGACCCTCGGTGGAAGCAGAGTTGAGCTGAAATCCAGCTGTGGGGAGGACTGTAAAGCTGATATGTACCAGGTCCCAAGATGGCTGTCACATCCAAGGTTGAACTTCTTTTTTTTTTTTTTTAAGACGTTTGCTGCATAGCCCAGGCCAGCCTTAATCTCAAAGTCCTTCCGCTTCTACCTTCTGAGTGCTGGGGTTCCAGGTGTGCACTGCCACCTGTGCAGTACTAGAGATCAAACCCAGGGCTTCATTCATACCGGGGAAGCACTGTGCCAGCTGAAGAGGCCAAACACAACACGGGGGAGCTGTGTCTGTCTGGTGGTTACCAGTTTTCAGCCTGTGGTTTGATATGCGTGACAGATGCGTTTGGTGCCTTGGGGTACCTCTCTGAATCTACTTCATGTTCTCAGGTCACACCAGCCCTGCCTGCTGTGTCCCCAGGTCTCCATCCAAGGTGTTCATTCAGGGACCGACTTAGCCTAGGCAGGGGCAGCTAGGAGGAACAAGGACATTACCAGGGACAAACTGACAGCAGGGCTTGGGACCTGGTACATATCAGCTTTACAGTCCTCCTCACAGCTGGATTTCAGCTCAACTCTGCTTCCACCGAGGGTCTCTAGCAGGGCTGTGGTCAGGTGCCCAACTACAGAACTCTGCCTTTCCCTTCTGGCCCCCACTCCCGCCATCTGGGACCATCTCCCCCATGAACCAAACTGGGTGCCAACAAATAATTGGGCTGGATGCTGCAAACATTCAAAGAAACAAAAACCTTTTGAAGTATGACAGATGCCAGGAAGTAAAAATGGTGTCCTGTGATAGGAAAGGGGACTCCCTACAGGGGCTCCAGGCTTCAGAAAAGCCTCTGAGAAGTGACAGTGGCCAGAGGGGGAGGAGAGGAAGAAAGGCAGGTGCTAAGGTACTGGGGTGGACATGGTCTGGAGTCTTCCAGTCTAGGGTCCAGGGCTCAGGTACTACAGGGAGGAGTGGGGGTGGCCAGGATGGACTGCCTAGGTAGGGCCCTCTCCTTGCTTGTTGCACCCATGAGTACTATCCTAGCAAGATACTGGCACATATACATCCAGATATGACAGTTATTGACTACAGGATTATGGAGGCCAAGTAGCCAAGTAAGGCAGATGCCCAGGAGAGCTGCTGTGGCCTGAGAGTACTGATGTCCCAGATGAAGGAGGATGAGGGATTACAACTCTGTGTCTTAGGACTTAGGTAACTCTGTCCTCAAGCCAAGTGTTCAACCCTTCTAGAGCCTTTCCACAGGTGTACTCTGGAGTAAAACTACAGCAGAAATCTGGGCAGCTTGTAACCAAGGCCAGTCACACCTAACCAGAACAAATGCCCCTCTGTGATCCCAGCCATGCGGCAGGTAGGGGAGATCCCAGCCATCCAGTAGGTGGGATGATCCCAGTCTTCAATGGGGTGATCCCAACCATCTAGCAGGTGGGGTAATTCCAGTCATCCAACAGGTGGGGGCAATCCCAGCCATCCAGCAGGTAGGGGAGAGGATGAGGAAGGGTGATTATGACTTGAAAGTTTGCCTGGACCACACAGAATTATCTCAGAAACCTAGTGATCCTGGGGTCCATCTGACTGTGACCCTGGGTGACAGGAGTAATCCTCCTCCAGGGCATGCTAGGCAAGTGCTTTCCCCATGAGCTACATTTCCAGCCTGATTTTGTTTTCCTTCTGAGACAGGGCCCCGCTAAGTTACCCAGGCAGGCCTTGGACCAGCAATTCCTTGCCTTAGCCATCTGAGTAGCTGGAATCACAGCCTGGTTGGTAGCAGGAATTCTTCAAACCCCATATGATTCTAGCTGGTTCTAGCTTAAGGTGTTAGCCTGGACAGTGACTTTCCCCCATGTCATATGCACAAACAAGGACCTGCCAGGGAGAGACCCACGCTCTGCTGAGGAAGCTGATCTTTGCAAGGCTTAGCCACTTCCGTAGTGCCGTTGGGTCTTGAGCACGGTGCAGGGTTGCACTGACCGCCTCTGGAGCTAGCACTGCCATCCGATTGGGCATGGTTGGGGGAACACAGAATCTTTAAGGATGATAAAGGAAAGCTTTCAATGCATCTTCCCCAACAAGCAGACCCTGGAAAATTCTTCCAGGCATTGCTGGCTAGGCTGGGGAAGGCCTGGATAATACCAGTGTTAATCTGAGTGACTGAGGCCAAAAGCTGGGCCATGGGCATTAAGGCATACGAGAACTCAGGTTGGGAATTTAGGACCCAGTCAAAGACTGGCCTTGCCCATTCATTTTCCAGATACACTGTCACACGCTAGGCTCTGGGAAATTCTGTCAATAGACTTGGTCACCCACAGGCTGGCAGAATTAGGGAACTCTGCTGGAGGAGAGCTGACATAGCTCATGGCATACTGTGACCTGCAAGCTGTGCCACCACATTGCCTTACATCTGACAGTCCTGAGTTGACTTCTGAGTCCCACTGTGACCTGGTTTTTTAAATTCTGTCACCCCACTGATCCCATCCAAGAGAAAAGCCTTGACGAGGTGCTGCAAGTCTTTCTCAACATGGAGTCCCTTCAACAGACAGGGCAGGCATAGGACTTGGCTAAATCCATAGGTGGGAGTAGCAAGGGGCACAGCTGTGACCCTGTGTTGGGGGCTGCAGACCCCTGGCCCCTTGACTTTCTTTGCCTGCCTCAGGCCCTTTGCCTGCTGGAGTGAAACAACTTGTTTTCCTGTGCCTGCAGCTGCTCTGAGCACAAGACCCTCATGAGTTCCTGATGGCAGGGGAGTGAATTCTGATGGGTTTTACAGCTGGAAATCCCAAGAGCTGGGGCGTAGCTATCAGTTAAGGATCCCTATATAAACTTCCCCGGAGCACAATAAAGTTGGCATTCTTGTTTCAAGGATAATCCGTGTGCCCGTGTCTCTGTCTCTCTCTGTGTGTGTTTAAATCTCCAGCCTCGTTCTCGGCTTGCATATTGTGCCATAGTGCAGGTGCTACAATCCTGTCCTGGAGGAGGGGGAGGAAGACTTTGAGTATAAGACTGATCTTGAGTATAAGACCAGCCTGGGCTAGACAGTGAGACCCTCTCTCAAAAAAAGATGAAAGGGTTGGGGGCACAGCTGGCTCAGTTGGTCAAAACCTGAGTTTGTCCTAAGGACACAAGTGTGGGGGTTTGAAAGAAAATGGCCCCAATAGGGAGTGGCAGTATTAGGAGGTGTGGCCTTGTTGGAGTAGGTGTGGCCTCGTTGGAGGAAGTGTGAAACTGTGGAGGTGGGCTCTGAGGTCTCTTATGCTCAAGCTACACCCAGTAACACAGTTCACTTCCTGTTGCCTGTGAATCAAGATGTAGAACTCTTAGCTCCTTCTCCTGTGTTGGCCTACACTGCCATGTCCTGTCATGATGATAATGGACTAAATCTCTGAAACTGTAAGCTATTCCAGTTAAATGTTTTCCTTTATAAGAGTTGCTATGGTTATAGTGTCTCTTCACGGCAATAGAAGCCCTAGCTGAGACAACCAGTAAAAAGAAAAGAGCTGGGAGCTGGGTGGCAGTGGTGGCGCATGCCTTTGTCCTGGCACTCAGGAGGCAGAGTCAGGCGGATCTCTGTGAGTTCGAGGCCAGCCTGGTCTACAGAGTGAGTTTTGTAACAGTCAGGGATACATAGAGAAACTATCTTGAAAAAAAAAAAAAAAGCTGGACATGGTGGTACACACTTGTAATCCCCGGGCTGGGGAGGCAGAGAAAGAAGGGTGTCTGGAGCTTGCAGGTCAGCCATATTAGCTTAACTGGTGAGCTGTAGGCCAGTGAGACCCTGTATCAAAAATCAAGGTGTACAGTACTTAAGTCAGCTGGCTAGTTTTATGTCAACTTGACAGAAGCTAGAGTTATCAGAGAGAAGGGAGCCTCAATTGAGAAAATGCCTCTATAAGATCAGGTTGTAGACAAGCCTGTAGGGCATTATCTTAATTAGTGATTGATGGGGCGGGCCCAGCCCGTTGTGGGTGGTGCCATCCCTGAGATGGTGGTCCTGGGGTCTATAAGAAAGCAGGCCAAACAAGTCATGAGGAGCAAGCCAGTAAATAGTACCCCTCTGTGCTTCTGCCTCCTGCCTTCAGGTTCCTGACCTGCTTGAATTCCTATCCTGGCTTCCTTTGATGATGAACAGTGATGTGGAAGTGTGAGCTGAATAAGCCTTTTCCTCCCCAAGTAGCTTTGGTCATGGTGTTTCATCACAATAGTGAACCTAAGACACTGACAAACAATGCCTGAGGCCTCCACATGCACAAACTCACATGTATGCACACATACACGTTAACTGCAAACACATGAACACACACACACAAATACCACATACCAATAAAACCCAAACACCACCATCAGAACTCCAAAAGTGCATTCTCTGGATCTGCTTTCAGTTTGTTTGTGTAGCATTGCTTATTCTTGGCAAGCTCGTGTTCTGCACCATGACTGTCTAGGGAAGGCATCTGTGTCCTAATCTCTGGAACCTGTGGTCATGACTATTTGGCACTAGGGTCTTTGCAGATGTCAGCAGCCTGAGGAACGTATGAGAGCACCCTGATCAGGGTGGGTCCTCATCCCATGACTGATATCTTCAGGGAAAGGAGAAGGTTATGAGGCATGGAGACCCACAGCCCTATGAACATGGACCTAGAGCCTGGTGACTCACTTATTAGGATACGGAGGCTTGCAGAGCATGAGAAACTGGGAGAGAGGCATGGAATGGTGTCTCTTGTCTTCCAGAAAGTGCCAGCTGTGCTGAGCTTGAGTTTGTATTTGTGACTGCCATAGTCACGGGAGAACAGACTCCTGTCACTTCCATCCTGCTGGAAGTGGGTTAGCATTGCCTAGGACAAAGGTAGGATGGGGTCCTCTATTCTAGGTGTGACTTCCAACTTCAGTACCCTAGGTTGAGAAGGTGAGTCTAGTGATGGGTGTGTCTGGATGACTGCAGCTGCTGTCAGAAAGAGAGCCTGAGCTGGGCTGTGGGAACACCAGCGGGTGGGCAAGGCTAAGTGCAGAGCCTGGTACCTAGGGCCTTAATGATGGTGGGTTCTAGCTGTGGGTAAGTGCAGTGGTAGTCTGAGTGGTAGAACCACAAAAAGGGCAATGCTAGGGCACCATGGCCTGCCTGGGGGAGAGTGAGGCATGCAAGCACCCCATTGGGCATCATGTACCCCAGAGTGAATTCCTGGGAAACCCCATGTGTCTAGTTATGCTAAACCCACCTTCCTTTGGAGAAACGCACTTTAGGCCTCGAGGGTTCTTTCCCAGTACCCTGAAGAGCCATGAAGAAGCAGACAGAAGTAGAAGGGGCTTTCCTTATCTGACTGCTTGGGACGCCGTCTTCCCCTCCAGTGAGGGACTCAGATTGCCGGCAGGCAGGATGCTGCCACCAGCCCTTACTTGCCCCTCCCACCTGCAGTGGGCAGGACACACTGTGACAGATCTCCAAGGAGACAGTGACTGTGACTGATCTGCAGGGGACACAACAGGATGATGGAAAGTGCCTAGCCTCCAGCCACCACATCAGTCACAGGGAATCCTGGTTGAGATTAG
>PVIU01002389.1:11461-46941 GCA_004026605.1 Ondatra zibethicus
ACACACACACACACACACACACACACACACACACACACACACACACACGTCAGGAGAGGTGACACTGGAGAGGTAGAGAGAGGATTCCTGGGGTTTGTTGCTGGCCAGCCAGCCTAGGCAAACCAGTGAACTGCAGGCAAAGAGACAGGTAGGTTCTGTCTCAAAACAAACGATCTAGAGAGTGACTGAGGAATGATGACCATTGTTGACCTCTGGCTTCCACCTTCTACATACATGCATGTATGTTCACGCACACATACTATGCTGCCATGACTGACTAGGAGTCCTCTAACTCTTCCCACTTCGAGGCTACCCTCCTGAGTTTATTTACAGTAAGTTCCTTCTCTAGGCTGAAGCCACCAAGACATACACATGCCCATATGCCCACAAGTCCAAAGCAGGGCTGCTGTGGGGGTGAAGGAAGCTGCAAGGGTGGGAGGGTGTTGGTAGCAGCAAGCAGTCAGTGGCAACCACACCCGTGTTAAGGTGGGCTCTAGGCCCACCCTGAGTGGGCACTTCCTCTGAGCCCAGACAATGCTAAGGGCTCTCAGTGGGGGTACTGAAAGGATTTTGATGACTAGGTCTGGGGTGTGTGCTTCTTGTTCTGGACTTGAATTCCAGATGATTCCAACACATATCCATGCCTGCAAAAGTGCTGCTCCTCCTTCCCGTCCCAGCCTGGGGACTTGCACCTCTGCCACGCAGATTTCGGATCAGGATGACTGCACAAGGCCTACCTCCTGTTTCCTCATCTGTGTTTAGGGGACCCTCACCTGGGTCTCTCCACCGCTGAGAGCCTGGCTCTTGGAGACCCAGGATAGTCAACTGCTGTTTCTGGACCCTGTCCATTCTGAGGTCACCCCTCTCCCGAGCATGCTTCCAGTATGTTCCTTCCACAGACCAAAGCCATTCAGACATGCCCACACAACCAAGCAGGAGTACTGTGAGGGAAAGGAGGCTGAAGGTGGGCCTTTGGCTGATGCCCCAGTGGTGAGCTGACTCCATTTGGTAACCCCACTCATTGGACCCCAGAGCCTTCCCAGGCCCAGATCATGGCTGGGCTTCCAAGGAACTAGGACAACCACAGCCCAGAAGAAGTAGGCCGTGCTGGCTGCCAGCACAGGGCTGGACCTCATTTCTTCTGTAAGGATCCTCTATGAGGTTGAGTGTCCAGCTTCTTTTTTTTGGGTTTGCTTTCAAGACTCTTATGTCCCCAGGCATTTCTGGACTAGGTTCAAGACAGAGCATCAGAAGCCATAAAGAACCCTGTGATTCTAGGTCCAGAGATTTCCAGGGCTCACCTTGGTACATGTTGGGGTGTGCAGTGTCACCTGGCTGTCCCAGGTGGAGAGCCCTTCCTGCCTCTATCCTAACAGGCAGGGCCACAGCAGCCCATATCACATGACAGAGGGCAGCATGCTTGGAGCACCTGAGGCAGAGCAAACCCAAGATGCTATCCCCCTTTGTGGATAGGCCCTTCCCAAGTAGAACTGCTCCCGGAACTGCAGCAGCAGAGCTGGAGATGGCAGTGAGGTCTCCAGAACTTTCGTTCCACCCGATTGGTGATGACAGATCAAGGAGTTCGATGGCCCTTCCCGTGACGGGCACAGCCTCCTGTCATGGTGCCAAGGAACAGCAGGGCACACTTCTGGACCATTGGTTTTGCTTTTTATTGCCAAGTTCCAATTTACAAGGAAGTTCTAGCTTTCATGCCCCCCTTGGGTTTAGTCCCCATAAAGTCTAAATCCTGTTGGCAGAAGCAGGCACTCCCTGGCCAGAGCTTCCCAGCCCTGCTCCCGCTCTGCCACTGTCCCTTACAGCTTCAGCTCTGAGGGAGGAAGCATTTAACCTTCTACCCATTGTTACTGCATGAAATATATTTATTGCATCTACAAAAGACCAGACCTGGCTTACCCTGCCTTATTTATAACTGTGCATTTTGGAGGCCACAGAGAAAGCCAGTGTTGTCCTTAGGAGGGGATGGAGTCATCTAGCCCCTGGCAACCCAAGTATTTGGGTGGGTGGCTAGGCTGGGTGAGATAGCAGAGAGGGTCAGCTCTGGAAGCTTCTTCCACTACCTCTACTATACAGGAGCTTACCACTACACTGAGTCTGACCTGTGGGAAGTTTCCTGCCTGCTCATGCCTCCAAATAGAAGGGGCAGTGCTCCATTCTCTATGGCGACGGTCAAAGCTGAGATGTGGGGCTTATGTGGACAGCTCTGCTAGTCTGCCCCAGGGCAGTGGCAGAAGGGAGAGAGACCTTGGAGATGGGACTAACGGTTCTGAAGGTTGATTCAGGGACCTCCAAGTCAGAAGTTGTGTGCCCTTTTAGACCTGATATCCCTAAGTTCTACTCCTACTGCTGACCATGGGAGACTCAGTATGTTCTCTCTGGCTGGGTCTGTCTGGAGAGCAGCTACCAAGATAGTAAGGTGTTCCTGAGGACTGGGCTGTGCCCATTGCCATCAAGACCTAGGTGAGGAAGCGTCCTGGCCAGCTCCTTCCTCCAGGACTCCCTCATCAGCAAAGGGCCAAGGACTTTGTGCACAGGAAGTTCATTTTTGCGCACTTGGAGGTACCCTGGGTGCCTTTGGAAACAATCTTACAGAATGTGAAGGACGGGCTTGTCCTTGATGAGTACTAGACAGCAGCTGCTCTTTCGGAGTTCCTGACCACCTTGCTCACGACCTTTTCCCTTCCTTGAAACCTCCTGATTGCTGCCCTCACGACTGTCATTTCAAAACCCCAAGTGCCTGCTCCTCTGACTACCCCTTCCTGCAGATGATCAAGAAATACCCAGGGTTGGTTGTGGGGGCCGGGAGAACCCTTCTTTTTGGTGGCCATCACTCTCCTCCCTTTCCAGGGGCTCTGCTAAGCCTCCTGGCACATCCTTTCTTGCCGCTGCCTTTGGAGCTTCCGTCTCTAGGCAGAAGTGCTTTTAAAGACCAGAGAGGCCAGTCCACATGGCACCACTCCCCTCCTGGGGCTGCAGGGAAGTGGGCTGAACAGAGGTGGCAAGGACTTCTGGTGGGCAGATGGTGACAGGCCTCCCCAGGGTACCCTCGTGGTTAGCCTTTGGTAGATACTGACACTGGCTTAGGCCATACTGGCAGGAAAGACACAGAAAGCCTTGCCATGGAGCCATGAGTGGTGGCCTGGCTGACTGCATGCAAAGGAAAGCTGGGGCTGATAGGACAGATCTGGGTTTTGCTGGCACATACCTAGAAATATGGGATTTTCATACTGAAACAAGCTGTGTGTTAGAGGCAGCAATGGATAGGGAAGGGAAGAGTCTGCTTTTGGGTCACCTGAATTGCAGCTGGGCCCCTGGTTGGGCATCCATATGCATACTGGGAAGCTGGTTACATCTGAGGATGACTTCCTGTGCCTTAAATCCTTTGACTCCTGTCATGGCCACTTGGACTAGGCCTCCTTGGCCTCAGTGGATCTTTCTTGGATGAAGAGAGAAGGCAGTGAGCCTGCTGCAAGTTGTGCCTCTGGGGTATCTTGAGTGGGAGCGGATGTCACCCAGACCACAGCACAGAAGCTGCCTTTCTCAGTCCATATGGCTGTATCTCTTTTTGTTCGGAAGTATTTGAATGTTTCAGGGAGAGACTTTATCATCCCACAGGCTTGTAGAATTTGGGACAGAGAAACAAGAATCACTCAGGGAAACAGAGGAAGTGACACCCACAACTTCAGAATAAAAACACGGCAAAGTTCTACAGAAGGGGAACCTTAACAGCTGACACTCCTAATGTGACTTGGAGCCTTATGGCCCCCCCACCCCCCGCAAATAGTACTCTTCAAATAAATCTCTTCACCTGTTGCCAAAACCAGAAATAAATAGCCCGAAAGAGATATTTATCTAGGTGCCTCTCTACAGAGTTCTACCCAAAGTAACCTTGTCTGCTTCTGTGCATACAGGGAGAGAAAACAAGGGAGCTGCCTGAAGGAGGGGGCCACCCGGGGCTGTCAGTCCCCTCTGAGCTGGCCAATGCCATCATCTGTACACAGAAGGCTGTCTCTGGGATCCCAGCCTGCTCAGGAAGAGGTCAGAGCCAATGAGAAACTCCAGTGATGCATGGCTATCCTGCAGGGAGAGGTATCAGGGACAGTTTCCAAGGCCATGGAGAACTGTGGGTGCTCCCGATGAGTCTTGCTGTCAAAAACTACACTGGGGTCCCTACCAGCAGGCCGTACACACAAAGGGAGATCCCTGGGTGCCCACTCAGTGATCTGTGGGGCTCGCAGGCTCTGAGTATACAGTATCTTCATTTGGGGTCTCTGTGCCTGCTGTGGCCAGTGTAGGAAGCTGGGGGATGCCAGTGAGGGCTCGGAGGCTGTGGGGATCGACTGGGGGCACAAGGGTCAGCGATTCAACACTCAGTGTGTCAGCAGTGTCCTCATAGAGCAAGGAGATGGTGGGCTGCTGGGCAGGGAGGAGGCTGGGGGACAGGTGCATGGTCTCCACCTCAGAGTTCCTGGCCAAGTTCTTGCTGGGCTTGGAGTTGACGTCCATTTCATTCACAATCACCGACTGGACTAGAAGGTGAGGCTGAGGCTGCTCTGGAGTGGGGGCATCTAAGGAAGGAAAGCAGAGACCCTCTCAGCTATGGTGACACTGTAGTCAGCTGGCACCCACCACTCCTGTCCTGCACCATGGTAGAAAAACCTGTGGGGAGACTGTTGGTATTAGGGCATGGCCTGGTTCCACCTACTCCTTTTAGGGCCCCAGAAGCTGCTAAGTCCTAGGGGTAGTGTGTCAGGAACCTGGGGGTCCGACTTGTGACAGCAGGGAAGAACTCAGGCCTTGTATGAAAACAACACGTAGATACTGAAAGTGAAACTCAGCCTGGGCGGGCTTTGTGTACAGGGTGAGTCATGACCAATTGCCTGATGATAAATTCATAAATGGAAAGCAAACAGGCTGCTGCACACCTACAATTCCAGGCGAATGCTAGAGGCTACACTTGGAGGTATTTGCTAAGGAGTCCAGTGCAATAGTTAAAAAAAAAAAAGATAGAACTTTCCAGTTTCTAAAATCTGGTGCTATGGTTTGTCTTTGCCTTCTGCAGGCACCGAGTAAGCACCCACCGAGGGGGATGATGGGCTTGTCAAAGACATGACTGCTAGAAGCTTCCCACAAGTGCCATGAAGAGGAGCCGACAACCTCCATCAGACGTGCTAAATAGCTGGGGTTTGTTGCTGTTTGTTTTGGTGCTTTATAAAACCCTGTAGATAGACTATGGCCACTTGCTTTTCAATGATGAGTCAGCCAGGAATGTGTGGCATTCAAGGGAAATGCTATCCAAGACTGCAGAGGTTGGGCATTTGAAGACCCTGAGAGAAGTGCCGGGAGCGTTACTTGGGCTGCATGCTGATATTTGTATGGATTTTAGGGTTAACAGTCTTTGGGCAGAAGATGGCGGTTATTCAGCCCTGGAGCCATGTGAGAAGACTTGGGGGCATATGGGGTATTGTTTTGGTTTTATGTTACTCTGGTTGAATTCATTTTTGTTTTCTCATTTAAGCCAAAATAAAACAGAAAAGTGAACGGAACATAGAGCCAAACGATGGAAGAACGAAGAACCAAATAAAACCAGGCAATATGAAGAATGGGGTAGAGAGCAGGGAAGGAAAGCGCACACTGACTCTCCCAGGGCACACTGGACTCTGGGCAGATGGAATCTAGAAGGGCCTCTTTCCTAAGGGCTTTCTTTACTTTTTTTTTTTTTTTGTACTGCTGGGGATAGAACCTAGGGCCTCATGCATGATGCTAGCCAAATGTTTTACCACTGAGTTACTACTCCACCCTGTCCTTTCTTTAAAATGGAAGAAGAAGAGGGAGGGAGCAAGCGAGAGGAGGTCTGGAGAAAGCCAGTCCCTGTGGCTCTGGGCCCATCCTTGCTTGAGGGGCTGTGGGTATCAGTGAGAACCTATGCAAAAAGAGACAGAGGTAAGAGCTGAGCCCAGAAGTGCTCTTCACACCATCAGTGCTGTTTTCTCTGGCTTTCCACTAACTTGTTCCATTGTGTACCAATTCCTCTGAGCTGGGCTGGCTTCACACAGGTCCTTGTTGTGACCTTGTGTGAACCTGCTGTCACCAAGTAGTACTCAGTAACCTTGATGAAGGTTTTCAGATGGGTCTGAGACTTCCTGGGAAACGGGGTCCATGGCTGGGCAGCTGGGAAACGAGTCACTGCAAATGGAATTGTCCTGATGTTGGTGTTGGGATTGGGGAGCAGAAGTATTGCGTTCCTGGGCCCTTACCTCTTTCCTGGTTCTCTATGGGGCTTTTGCTGATGAGAATAATCAGGCAGGCACAAGGACTATAGTCAAAGCCATCAAAAAAAAAAGCAAAACAACTAACAATGTCATACAGGCAAATGGGTGCCTTTAGAAAAGTAACAACTCTCTTAAAGGGATGTTTTTGTTCCACTTTAAAAATACTGTTAGTCATTAGAACACCCTCTTGCTCCCACCTTCAATTGCTATTTACATTAGGAATTTCTTCCTGAAAATAGGCAGCAAGTTCATGTAACCAAAGGGGCAAAAAAAAGAAGGCAGGTTTCCCTGGGAAAGGCACTGCAAGGCCATGCTCTGCTCCAAGGCTGAGCATCAAAGGAATCTCTTTTCTGTTGCGGCCTCTGGTTTGGACATGGGCTGGGGAGGCAGAGTCACAGAAAGAGAAGGAGCTACAGCAAGCTTGTGTTCCCAGGAAGGTTGAAGGCCTCCAGCCTCTGCCTGCGAGTGCACTAGAAATGTCTTGGCTGACCCCACAGCTATAGAGCAGGGCCTCACTGGTGTTTGTAAAGTAAGTGATAGCTTCTAGAAATGATGTGGACACGTTGAATATAGGCTGGAAAGGCAGGCAAGTGCTGTGGGAAGGGAGGGAGGGAGGGAGGGAGGGAAGGAGGGAGAGAGGGAGGGAGGGCGGGCTCCATGTAGCAAGCTGATGCAAAGCGCAGAGGGTCAGCTGGCAAACTGAAAAGAAAGTGAAGGGTTCCTGTTGACACACTGTCAGCACATGGACACCGTGTGTGTGTGGGAATCCTAGAATAGCAGCAGCGGTGGCCCTGACAAAGACAGCCTGGCACCTTTCCTGGCATTGTTTAAAACAACTGGGGCAATGGAGAGGTGTCATCTACCAAGGCGGTAACATTGGGCCTGGAGAGCAGCTGCATTTGTTGCTTGGGAAAGAACATTGCAGCTCACTCTTCACAAGCTCCCGAGTCAGGAGTGAGCTGGACACATGGGACACAGCCTCCAGCTCAGGGCTGACTCTGGAGAGCTGCATGAGCCTGATGTTGGATAGGACTTTAGGAACAGTACAATGCTCTGGGATACCAAGGAAGGACTGACCGGGGGAACTGGGCTGGGGGTGTGGCCTTAGACAGAAGACAGAAAGGGAAAGAACTGACTTCAGGGAAGCTGAGATTGGGATGGGGAGGGCGTGCTCTCTAGGCCCAGCTTTCCCGCCCTGCTCACGCCAACCCTGTTGCATGTGGCAGGGACATCATGGGCCCAGGGGGCTCCTGAAGGAGACCTGCCTGATTTGATTGTGCGTGAGGTGCCGTGGCAGCTGCTGGTCGAAGCACTAAACCCAGTGGCCGCCGTGACTGTCGGCCTCCGACAGGCTGAACACACGCCGGCGTCCTTTCCTGCCACTCCTGACTAGAGGGGAAACACAGCGACAGATCATAGAAAGCCTGTAACAATGGAACGGCGAAGGTGAGGTGGAAAAAAGGACACAGCAGTGACAGACACTGAGCATTAGCAAGAACAAAGGGAGAAGGGCTATGGCTGGAGTGGTACCCAGACTGCCAGCCCACCATGTAGACAGGACACATCCATGCTGTTCCCCAAGACGAGCCAATGTCAGGAGACTTAAGGAAAAAATTGCTCATTTATGCATCTTTTCTTCCTTTTATTAGACAGGGTCTCATATAGTCAGGGCTGGCCTCAGACTCTGCTACGTGGTCAAGAAGAATCTTGGAACTTCTGATCCTCCTGCCTCTACCTCCTAAGTACATTATAGGCATGTACCATCAGGCCTGATTTAGATGGAACTCAGACTTTGTGCATGCCAGGCAAGCATGTGGCTGATGAGCTACAGCGCCAATCCTCACTGATACAATTTAATATGGTTCAATCCTGTTGCAAAGATTTGAGTCACTGGTAACTTCTGGTCTTGTCAGAAAAATCAGGGGACTAAAGGATAAAACTGCCTGTTAGTTTTATCTGGAACCTGCAGAAAGATGGGAAATACAGGAGGAAATGCCCACAGGAAAGAGGGTCTGAGGAACAGAGCCAAACCAGAGTGAACTAAACATTTCTGACCCCAGGGAAGGTCAAGTTTTAGGCAAATCCTGGATGCTGGAGGTGTCCTGACAACCGCCTTAGACATAGTGATATTTGGGGGAGGGGACGACTTAGAACGCCCCACCTTGGGAACCAAGGACACAGAGCAGAAAATGGCCAGACCAGGTCGCCAGGGCCTAAATGGAAATGCTCAAGTTGGAACAGCAACACAAGGACTGGCTCAGGGTGTGTTGGGTCATATTCTCAGAGACAGACTGCAAGAGAGAAGTAAGAGTAATGCCACAGAGCATGGGATGTGAGTAAACACCACAGGACGCCATGCTGAGGATAGCCGCATCTGTCCATTTCAGCTTGGGTATATTTTGCCACTATTAAAAAGAAAAAAAAAAAAGGAAAGAAAGAAAGAAAAGAGGAAAAAAAAAGAGCAATACAGAGAAAAGACAACATTGCCTCCTCCCTGGAGAGCCTCCCTTGAAGGGCCACTGGACTGCGCATCCAGGAACTTCAGTGTAAAAATTAAGGAGGGATGCTCAGAAAAGGTGCAGAGAAGAAGGGAGCCTGGGGTCAGAGGTGATGGGGTCTCTCAACACTGGGTCCCCAGAAGCTAGCCCTTTCTTTTTCCTGTGGTGCCTGCTGTACACAGGCTGACATTTCCATTTACAAGGGCAGCCTGACCTTCACTCTGGCACCATTTCCAATAAACACGCTGTCTTCCTCCTCAAAGAACTCACAAAGAAACTGTAAAACTTAGCTCATGTGGATGCAGAAACAAAAGGGGCTGTTTAAGGAACACAGGGTAGGTCATGGAACCAGTATCTGAAGAACAGTTTCTCATCAGGATTACATAGAGAAGACAAGCATACTGGCCAACGGTTGTCACCTCAGCACACTAAAGTCTGAGGTAGGAGAAGCCCTAGTCCAGGCTAGTCTGCTCTACCTGTCTCAGAAACAGAATTCCACATGTGAGTGTGTACAGCCGGGCATGACTTTGAGTGCCCATGCTCACATGTGTGTGCATGCATCAATATGGCGCATAGGGTACTCGGCCCACATTTGGTTCTGACGAGGGGCCCGCTGACCCCTTCCCGTGCTGCTGCTTTTGATTTCAGCGGCTCAAAAGGGTAAAAAGTTCAAAGAAAGTGTTGACTCCAGCCTGCTGTCAATTTCTCACCAGGGGTCAAGCTGAGGCTAGATATGTTGGCTACATGGGGTTCAGCTCTCCACTAAAGTGCTAGCCACCCCAAGCACTTCCATTAAAGGGCAATGGGGCTGGGTACCATGGCGGAAGCTTGTGGTCTCGGCATGAAGAGCCTGAGGACAGGATCACTTGGGCCCAGGAGTTTGAGGACAGTCTGGGCAACACAAGACTAATTTCAAAACAACAAAAAACAAGATATAAGAATGAGCAAACAGACTGAGTGGTGAATGGGTACTGAAGCCACTCAAGTCCCCTCAAGTCCCCTTGGGTGCAGCTGATTGGTAAAAGTTGCCCAGGAACACAAAACACCTTTGCACTGTTTCTGGCAGGCTCCTCAGGCTATCCGGGGTCCAGTGTGGGTGCTCTCTCAGTTTGTGGCGGCTCTGGATGCCCATTTGAGCCCTTGTTAAAAAGTCACTTGAATGTGCTTTTTTTGTATGGCAGGGAGGGGACACAGCAGGCACTGTTGGCATAGCACACCAGTTGACTCTGCAGGAGACCCTTTCTCTTGGCTGAGGTCCCAGTTTGTGCTGGGTCTACAGGCTCTAAAACTACTTCTGGGCAGAGGTCTTGGTCATGAGACACAGAAACTGCTTCTCAAAGGCAGACTGCCTGTTTCTGTACTTGGGAGGACAGGCAAGTTTTAGGGAGATGGGAAAGGACTCTACTTGTCTCCAACAAGATATAGGGACGGGGTTCAGTCAGACCTGTGTGAGGTCAGACACCTGCTACTTAGGGCTCCTGACTTGTAGCATTTGTTCCTTGGGTCTCCTCTCTAGGAAGACAAGAACCTTCTTTAGTTGGTCTGCGCCAGCTGCGCCTCTGTAACCATGGTCCCTCATTGTGGGTTCTAATTACACACATGCTTCTGTGGTCATCTGATAGGCCTTGTCTATTCCTGTTCACCTGTGAGAAACCTGCTTTGCCACTTGGTGATCCTAATGTCTGTGCATGGAAGGAACCTGTTTGCCTAGAAAAAGACAGCACAGTGAGGAAGATCCAGGGGAAGAAGCCAGTGAGAGGGCCCCTCTAGTAGAGGGATGTCCTGGGGCAGGTCTCAAGGCCATCTAACCAGGATGGGCAGCCTGCACCACTGATGCCTGGGAGCACAGGCTGGAGCCTCTACAAGGACCTGAGAATTCCTATCCTGAGGATACACATGAGTCTTGTTCAAACCCAGGCAGGAAGTATGAGGCCGAACTAGCTGGACAAAGCAAATGTAAAAATAACCGTCCTGGGCATCAGTCTGTTTCCCCCCTAGTGTGGAGATGAAGAAAATGTGGCTGTCTAGGGTCTACTGTGCTTTTGGAGACCCCAGTAAGCATTCCTCTGATTGGGACCCACAACCCAGCCATCTGCTACCTGGGACTATGCGCTCCCTGTAGGACTGTGGCTTTGGAGCTGGGCCCACAGGCAACTGTCAGACAGTTGTTACAGTCCGGATTCAAACTGACCCAGGTCCATGGCATACCCATGGAGGTACCTGAGAAAGACTTGGGCCATGTCCCATTCTCTGCTCGGTTGTTTCAGAAGGCAGAGCATGGCTTGGGAGTCATTAAGGACAGGGTTCACATTTGGATTCTCCCACCTGCTAAAGTCACATGATCTGTCAGAGATGTTATGTTTTCAAATGGAAGGGGAAAGGGGAGGAGATGTCTATGTAGTGCACCCAGGTAAGGTGCCCAGCCATAGGTAGGTCCCTACTGGAATGCCATGCAGGGCATACACTGGGATGACCACGTATGGGCTGGGGAAGAACCTACACAGGTCAGTAGAAATGCCAGAAAAGTAGGAGCGTCTTTACCATGTCTTTAATCCTTTCAGGCCGGTTTGGTATAATGTTACTCGCGGGTTTGGTATAATGTCTCGACACATGAATCTTATGTGCCAAGTCAAGGGACAAAGAGTGTCATCACATCAGACAGCGTTTCTCTACGACTGGGAACATTCCAATCTGCTCTTCTGGCTATTTTGAAACTGACAGAGGTATTGAGACCCAGAGCTGACCTACTGAATTATTCAGACATAGATCCTAACACTCCCACTTAGCTATATTTTTGTGACTTGCCTCTTGTACACTTTTGAGTATTCAACATCATGAAACAGACATGGGAAACTGGTCTCTCACTAGCTAGACAGCATCAATCATATACTTTCCTGACCAGATACTTGACCTTGCAGTGGGGCGTTGGTACCTCTAAGTCTCTAGGGTTGGCTATCATGGCTTCAAGGAACCTGGCAGCTGCTCTCTATATTAAGGGGCTCCCTGGCCTTTGGGAAGTTCAGTAAATATAAGGTCAGCAAGGCCCTGTGTTAGCACCACGCCCTCAAAACTATTCTGAGGACAGATGGATTCATGGCAAGGCCACAGCTGTCCAGGCTGAGCAGCAGGAACAGAAGGTGAATGATGTAGGCAGAGGCCTCTCAGGTTCATCCAACTACTAGCTGCACATCCAAGGACAGTGCTGTGAGCGCTTGGCAGGTTTCAGAATTGGCCAGTAGACTATGTAGGGGCATCTTCTCTGACTCTCAAATACTGAGCTGCCACTTAGAGCTAATGTCAAACTCAGACACTTGGTCAAGGGACCCCCAACCCCTCCTCTGTCTTTGGCTTTTCCCAAGTACATCCAGACAGGACACAGGCATGGGGAGAGCAATTTGGTTAGGTTGGACCTTCAGGAACAAAGCATGTTCTTGGTTCTGGATGGAAGGGGTACCCTGAAGTGAGGCTTTGAGGTGTAGGGGCTCATTGGCAGGTTCTGTGGGCTCTTCTCAGGGTCAACATTGCATCTCAGGGCATCTGATCTCCGCCTCCAGAATGAGGCGTAGCTCTTGGCCAGGTCAGCTTTCTGAAAGAGGTGAGCTAATGTGGAGTGGACAGAAGTGGATGGGTAGCCAGTCTCAGGCTTTTACTGTCATGTTACATAAAAAATGGGGCTGGGATGCCTGCTGGGATACAGTGAAAGGGAACAGACACCTCAGAGGTCCTGACTATCAGTTATTCACTGGAACTGCCTGGGCATCTGATAGCCTGGCTAGTGGTCCCTGGATTTGTGAGATGCAAAGACATGTTGCTGGCACTGGGCAGGGAACGGTGCAGACTGGGGGCTGACAGAGGAAGGCCGCAATAACGAGTGCATATTGGAGGGTTGACTTGGACAGTGCAGGGCTTCTCTCTGGTTTTAGTTGTAGGCAAAGAAGTATATGGCTACCTGCTCACTTAGAGCCTGGCTTTGCCTCCTTGAAAATGAAGAAAGGTGCCTGTAGCTGTGTGGAAAAGACCCATGTCTGGGTTCGTATGTAGAAACTGCAATGTGCATGTCAGCAAGTGTATACATCCAGCACATGAACATATAGCCCTGCACGCCTGTCCTAGACAAGGTGAGACCAAGGCAGAGGCCCCAGCTGCTGTCCTTAGCTCTGGAGGATGCTCCATCTGCATCTCCCTGCTGGGAGCCGGAGAGTAGCATGGCAACTGCTTGGACCTTCAGCTGAGTCTAGAAGTTACTGCCCCTAGCCCAGGGCAGGGAGAGGAGTAGACAGTGAGTTGGAAGAGGTTCCAGTGAGATGGACCTGAGGGTGACCTTCCTGCCTGGGCCTTGTGACATCAACAGAGATGGGGAGAAGTACCTTGTGGGGTAGCACAGGTGGGCTAGGATCCCCTGAGCTACAGGCATATGTACAAGGGTGACTTAAACCTCTGCTGGGAAGATGACAACTGAGAGCCCTGGGAAACAGAAGTGGGCTCCCACTGGCAGACGCTGGGAAGTACAATACCCAGGAAGACACTGGTCCCAAGGGATGGGCACAGCACTGTGGCCTTTACCTGGTATGGCTCTTCTCATGATTCCTCACTCCATAACTAAAACAGAGGAGGGCCAGGTACCCTGTGAGGTTTGCTGGGCAGGGCTCTGGTCAGAGAAGGGCATGGAGGGGTACAGGCTAGAGACATGGGTCCCCTGTAGATCATGGGGTAGTGCTGCTGAGTGTGAAGTACTGCACTGGCTGGGGACACTGGTCTTGTACCTATTTTAGCCTTGCCCTTTTGGCTGCATTTGGGCCCGTGCTAATCAAGAACCAAGCCTGATGTCTGTCTCCTGAGACCTAATATAGAACAGACAGACACATGTGTGCAAGCTGTTCATGAAAACAACAGCCCAGGATGAGGCAGGTGGAGGTGGGCTGAGGCACTCTGGTCCGGCTCCACATTACGGCCTCTTCCATTATGGCCTTTGGATTAGTGTACATTAAAGGACAGCACGATGGGATCCTGCTCTACCCTGACGCACTGCCTTAGAGTGGCAGGGCATGGCTCTGATGTGACACCTAGACAATACCAAACACTGAGAGAGGAAATGTGTATGTTGGGCACAATCAGCAGGGACATGATTCTTCCTTCTCCCAGGGTTCACAGGTATCCCTGAGGACCCCTCCTGGTGAGACACATGTGTATGTTGGGCACAATCAGCAGGGACATGATTCTTCCTTCTCCCAGGGTTCACAGGTATCCCTGAGGACCCCTCCTGGTGAGACACATAGAAGTGATGACATGCCACTTGGGTTAGGCCGAACTGGCACCATCTCCTAAAACTCTGTGGTATGAAAGCCCTACAGAGCAGAGCAGCCAACAGGCACTAATCTAGCTGGTGGGTGATACCATCTTGCTCAACCAAAAGAGAACACCCTTGAGTGGCAGTGTCTTCCAGACACCACAAAGAGGAGCTGTGGGTCAGAGGTCATAGTAGAGGTAAGGGGTCACAGGGTCCCCAAAGGCCCTCTCAGAGCCTCCCATATCCCACGGTCCATACCTGCTGGGCTCTGGGTTGCCGAGGGTGTGGAGGAAGAGCCCCCTGAGTCACAGTGGCTGGTGCTCCCACTGGCAGATGGTGGCGACGGTGATGACAGGGATGGTGAGCTATGCTGGTTTATGCACTGGGCCACAGCAAAGCCTGCAAGACAACAGTATGCGACATGATTAATTAGAAGAGTGCTGGCAGGCTTTGCATAAGGGGTGCCACCCCCATGATGTGTTGGAGACACTATGAGGCCAGCTTTTGCCTCTCCACCATGTTAAGACAACTGGACTGGACTTGTCCCCTGTGAGTCTTGACATATATTCCAGAATGAGCTGATTCTTGGGGTAGGGGCTAATCTGGGCAAGTATGAAGCTGCTTTCAGAAACAGCTGCCCCTGACCAGGCCAAGGCAGGGCTGTGGAGTCTATTGTAACCATAGCAATGGCTGGCTATGCTTTGGGGCTTCATGGCTCCTGTTAAGGGTATCACAGAGAGACCAGCATCCTCATGGCTGAGTTTTGGGCGTCATTCTGCCAAAGCAAGCTGGGAAGTCACTAAGGAGAGTGGAGAGACTTGATTGTCATCCCCCCACCAGAACCCACTCTGTCCTGGCAATCCTGGTAGGGCAGGCTCAGGAGTAATAAGGGCTCTGCTAAAGAGCTGGAGGACAGTCACCAATAGCCCACTGAGAGCCACTCATAGGTGTGAAGGCTCCGTGGCTTGTGGCCACACAACATGGGCCCCAGTTTTAGAGATACTTAGCTTTGGATGGTGAAACCCACTTCTCAGGAGCAGGTAAGTGGTTACTGTGGCCTCTTAATCTGTTTCTGGTTGTTCACACTCATGGCCTCAACCATGGGAGATGGCGAGATGTGAGACTTCCCAGCAGGCCCCAGCACAGGCAGTGTGTATGGCAAATGCCCATTAAAAGTGTTCTTTAATAACTAGAGAGATGACTCAGCAGTTATGAGCACTGGCTGCTCTTGTAGAGAGCCCACATGACAGCTCAGAACATGACCTATAACTCAGTTCTGGGGGAGCTGAAGCCCTCTTCTGGCCTCTGTGGGTGCTAGGCACACACATGGTATATATACATTCATATAGGCAAAATACTCAGATACACAAAGTAAAAATATATTATTATTATTATTGTTCTTGTTGTCAGAGACAGGATTTCTCTGTGTAGCCCTGGCTGTCCTGCAACTTTCTCTGTAGACCAAGCTGAGCTCAAAGTAGGAGATCTGCCTGCCTCTGCCTTCTGAGTGCTGAGATTAAAGGAGTATGCTACCACTGTCCGGCAAATCTTAATATTTTTTTTTAAAGAAAAGTGTTCTTTATGCTGGTGGAACACACCTTTAAATCCTAACACTCAACACTCCTGAGGTAGATCTCTGAATCTGAGACCAGTTTGGTCAATATAGTAAGATCCTGTCTCAACAAAGAAACCACCACCACCACCACCACCACCACCACCACCAGCACCAGCACCAGCACCAAAAACCCAAACCCAAAAAGTACTTTGTTTTGACAAAGTTTAGTCTTGACAGCCAGTCCAGGAACTGTACCCGCCTCACTTTCTGCAGACTGGGGCTTCTGAGCTCTTACATCCCGACCTCCCAAAGGGCTGCAACATTTGATTTTGTTCTCTAAATATGAAAACTCCCAAGGAACAAACACCTCAACAAGCCCCGAGCCCATGCGGAGAAGCGGCCTCTTTGCTGCAGCTCCCGGAGCCGGCACTCATCTGCTCCCGAGTCGGAAGCTATGGTGAGGCAAGACAGGATCGGGGCGAGTCCTCTAACAGGAAGGGTGCTGAGCTCATGACACTTCCTCCAGGACCAGTCTTACTTCCATAGAACATAGGTTCCGGCCACTGCCTTTTGATAAGTGATGGCAAATCTAACTAGATTAGGAATTGCCATGGAAATACCTCTGGGATGTCTGTGAGAGTGTCCTGAGAAGGAAGACCCACTCTGAACATGGGCTGGGGGAAACAGCAAGCATTCATCTCTCAGCTTCCTAACTGCGGATGCAGTGTGATCAGCCACCACCGTTCACCAGGCCTTCCCCACCATAATGGGCTATATCCCCTTAAACCAGGAGCCCAAATCGACCTTCCTGAAGCTGCTTGTCATAGCAACAAGAGAAGTAACTAACTCATCAAGTAAAGTCTTAGGGGGACAAACTTTTGGAACCTGGTATACGTGCAGCCTGGCTACACAGAGTAAAGTCATTGTCATGGAAAGCATGTATATTAAAAGGCATAAAATACTTCTATGGAAGCACTGTGTTCAGCCCATGTAGTACAAAGGGTAGAACAGGTTCTGCCCCCTGGGGAAACATACTGGCCCAGTGGGGGTGGGGTGGGGTTCAGGCAAGGTCCTGCACCTCCTCACTTTTGTCTCTTCATCTATAGACAGGACCCCTGCTTTACACACCCCTTCCCTGAACACTCACTAGGACCTTGCAGTTGGCCAAGGAGCAGCTTTTTGTACTAATGTTCATGAAGAACTACTGTTTTCAAACGACCAAGTTCACTGATACCCTGGATCAGGCTCTAGGAGCAGGTGACAATGGCAGGTGGGTGGGGCCTGGTGGGCAGCGTGTCTCTGAGTGTGGCGGGCAGTATCAAGCAGGAGTTCATTTTTGGGAGGCAGTGCTTCCTGTCCTCGTCTATTGTCTACCTCAGATGGCTGTTACGGAGAGAACAGTGGTGCCACTGCGCTCCAGACCCTATGAAGCCTCACTGGGCGTCTGACAGACGGTGGTAGGAGGGGCCAGCAGAGGAAACACTGTGAATATCTGGCAGATCCCAACACTGCTCAGTATAATTCCACAGGGACGATCAGCCATAGCTTTGCACAGTGAACTTTATAGCTACTTACTTCTTAATCACCTACAGTGGTAAACCCCTGTGCTTATAAGCTGTTTACTCGCCTTGAAAATGAATTACCCTGTAACAAATCAAAGTGTCGGCTGGCTTTTCCCAAGCTGCCGATTTATCACACATACAAACAAGCTGAGTATAGGAAAACGGTTGCGACTGAGTCTGTGTGTTCCTGAATGAGTAAGTGACAAAGTTGGGACTCTGGGGGTCTTCTGTCACTGTGACTTACTGGAGTGAGGTTCACGAGGGGATAAGCAGGATATTAATGTCCTCTCCTGGGCAGGGCAGAGCTCAGTGGCAGAGCACTTGCCCAGCATGCAGGGAACCCTGGGTCTTTTGACAAGAAGACAAAAGAAAGTTCTTTCATCTGGGGCCAGCATCAAATCTTAGACTGGTAATAAAATTTACATGTACTTAGAGTTGGACAGAAAAAGGACATCCCAAGTCTGTGGTCTTACCATTTAAAAATATTTTTTCTATTTATTTATTTATTTATTTATTTATTTATTTATTTATTTATTTATTTATTTATTTATTTATGGTGTGTGCATGTATTTATGTGTGGGCATGCATGTGCCACAGCATGCTTGTGGAGGAGAAGATGACTCTTTCCTTCTGTACATAGGACTTGGGTACTGACCTCATGCCATTAGGTTTCTGGTCCCAACCCCATCTGTCAGAGTTCGCAGGCTCTACTGAGTAGAAGTGCTCGGCTTACATCTCTCTCCTGCTGCTGCTCAAGTCTCCCCTCCTTCCTCTCTATTCTCCCGCATGCTGCAGTTCCAAGGGACTCTCTTCCATGCCAACTTACCATGGACCTGGAGAGAACTGCAGATGAATGCTATGGCTGAGGCCTGGACCCCAGAATTCTTGCTTCATCCCAGCAAGGCAGTTCTGGATGAGCTAGCTACAGCAGAGATGCCAGAGGCCTTCTGGGCCTGTGTCAACACACAAGGGCTGCAAACACATAGACATGCCAGAGATCATGGGATGGTTAACAGGCACACGAGCTCCCTGGAGTCTTCTCTACTGATGACAAGCTTGTCTCAAGAACAGCTCTCAGATGTGTACCGAAGGTTGTGGGGACTTGAAAGCCTTTGGACCCAGCCTGTGCCTGTGCCTGGTGGCAGTGGTGGGGGTGCGTGTATGAGGGGTCCACATGCTACTGAAAGGGTGTAATATGGGGAATGGTTAAGACATGGATGTGTTCAGTGTTGGAGGAAAGCCAATGGATTTTGACACGGGCAAATAATGAAAGCCTCCACTGTTGGCAAAAATGCTGGCAGAAAGCAAGATTAAGTGCCCAGGGAACTGCTCAAGCCGTGGCAAGCAAGAAAAGGTTAGCAAAAGTATGTCCACAAACTCCTACTGAGAAAACCCTAGGTTTTCCTCATCCCTGTCCAGAGCAGAGAAAACAGCTGTAGGGCTGAGGCTGTGAGAGGAATGGATGGGTTTAGGGTGGGGTTTCATTGTCTTTTGGGTGCTTGTCTGAATTTTCCAGACTTTTTACCATTAAGTACTATTATTTTGAGACAGGGTCTCATATATCTCAGACTGGCCTTGATCTCTCTTGAAATACCATGAACTTATGATCCTTCTGTCTCTACGTCCCTGAGCACTGAGATTATAGGCCTGTGACACCATGTCCAGTTTATGTGGTGCTGAGATTAAACCCAAGGTTCTGAGCATGCTAGGCAAGCACTGTACACCCTCAGCCCTATGAATATTATATCAAATCAGGAAAGAAGTGAGTAGAGAAGTAAGTTACCTGGGAGCTGAGCACACTCAGGCCTAGAAGTACCACCCACTATGAGCCACTCTGGTATCCCAGGCTCCCTCCTTGTGAGTTCTTGGGACCTGGACAAACTTTCGCAGAGCAGGGCCAGGAAGATGAACCCATGCCAATAGTAAGACATCCCCTTGCTTTGCAGAATCCCTGAGCTGCATGGGGTGCCTGGAGCCTTCCTGTCTTCCTCTGCTCCATTCTGCCATGGTTCTGGGAATGTAAACTAATGAACAGCTCTCTGGCATTTGTCAAGAACAAAATTACCGTCAAAAGGTCAGCCTTCTATTTTAGGCTCAATAACAGAGGGAATACTGTGCGTGGAATCAGAATCCCAGGTTCGAACCCAAGATCTGCCCACTTTGGCTTTGAGACTGGGATGAGTCCCTTCCTCCATTTTCTGCTTTTAGCTCTCACAATAACCAGGTCCATGAGATTTCAGAACCTGACTAGTGATGGTGGTTGACAGGGCATTCTCCACCTTATATCTCATCTGTGTTTGCTTATTGTACTAAGTGTACAATAAGGATCAAGCATTGCAGGGCCTTGTCCTGACACAGCTAGAACCAGAGTGTAGTGACAGAGCTGCCCTCTCCTTTCTGATCTGACCTGACTGTGCTGTGGCAGTTCAATTTCATTTTTGTCCCCATTCGTAGATTCCTAGACAAGTCCACTTGGAGTTTTAACCCACAGAGACGCTCTGAATCACAGACCAATCAGGTGGAAATGGAGCATCTCCTCCAGCAGCCCAGGCTAGCCTATAGTCCTCTGTCCAGCAGTTCAGGATAGTCTGCAGTCCTCTGCATTTGCTGGGCCATTCTTAAGAACTCCAGTTCTCTTTTGCCTCCTTTCTGTCTGCACAAGTTCCTTCCTGGCTTCAGAGCTTATGCCCTGGCTGCCAGGTGGGGCAGAAGTCCTCTCTGCACCCATGACCTGTCCTAATCAGGCAGTGCATGAGAGACTTGACTGCTAAGATGCCCAATATTATGTAATGACTTTCATCACTTTAGCTGCTAGCACCTGACATTTTCTGGGCTCAGGAGGTGCTGAATATGTTTCTGATATTGCTAGTTACTTCCTATTATTCATTTTCTCCTCTCACCTGCAGTTACAGAACCTGGCCACTAGGCATGGCCATGTGACTGAGTTGTGGCCATGAGACAGACATCAAAGTGGCATGTGGGATTTCCAAGAAGCCTCTTCAACAGGAAAGAGGGTACATCCTCTATTCTGCTTCCTGGAACACGGATGTGATAGCCAGAAATCCAGCAGTCATCCTGGACTCTGTATTAGGGGAACTATACATGAGGGGAACTGTATATGAGGGGAACTGTATATGAGGGGAGCTGTATATGAGGGGAACTGTATATGAGGGGAGCTGTATATGAGGGGAACTGTATATGAGGGGAGCTGTATATGAGGGGAACTGTATATGAGGGGAACTATATATGAGGGGAACTGTACATGAGGGAAGAAAGAACACTGAGCATGGAGGAGCTTGGGTCCCTGATGCTTCATGGAGACCTCCCTTACCCATATCCATGATGCTTTTACCTGAGGGCAACATAAACCTCTCTTCTAGCACTTCCTATGTAGCTGAAGCAAATCTTATCTGACAGTGTTGTGGGGAATGCCTGGTTAATCCTGGTCACACTGCCCAGAGCCTATGGGGCTGGTGGTAATGGTGGAGTATAGGGGTCTGGACGTAGTGAGATGAAGGAAAAGAGGAGGGGGCAGGTGATCCTGCCTGTGGACTCAGATCTTCAGGAAATATTCTCTTCTTCCCATGGTGGAGTGGAGGTTTTGGTAGAATCAAGTGGAGGGACCGAGTTTCTCTCTGAGCTCACACCAGAACTCAGAGATTTTAAAATTGGGCTAAGACCTGAAACTGAGGGCCATGAGAGACTGCACAGTATGCAGATAGGGACACTGGGTACTGGGGTGGGTGCGCAGGAGGTTTTCTAATCTTACAAGAAAGCAGGGCCACTGGTATCTGGGATCCGCCCAGACCTGTGTACTTGACTGAAATGTCACTGTTCAGGCTCCCAAGCACTTGCCCTTTTGGAGTTGTGGAACTGGCTTGACTCTGTATAGGGGATTCCACAGGGGCCTCTCAGAAGGGCAAGTGCGGGGCCTGCTCAGCTCAGGAGTCACTCCAAGGGTCCCTTACTCTGTGCAACATGGGCTACACCTTGCTGACCACCGGAGACTCACTGCTTCCAGATGGGTCCGGCCCATCACTGGAGAGACAAGCCCTACGACAAACCAGTGGGTACTAGGCCAAGTGAAAGTGACAGCAGGTAGACTTTTGTCACAGCATGCTGATGTCAGCCTTTAACTTGAGCTTCCCAGGAGTTCCGGCTTGGGGGAAAACCACAGTATGGTGGAACTCCTGGGACCCACCATTACTGAGCAGCCTACATCCCTGGAGCCCTTCCTGGGCACGGCCTGAGAGCAGAAGCGGGGAACACTCAGTTGCTTGCCTTCAGAGGGCATCTCAGTCTACCAAGGCTGCCACACAGTGGCCTTTGTCAAGTTTCCTTTCTAAGCAGTGGAACACCGGTTTCTACAAGAGCTGAAAAAGGAAGTGCTCAGCTGGTGCAGAGCCTTGCCAGAGAGGGGTTTCCCTGCTTCTTTCCAGATTTTTCTGCGGGACCCTACGTGTAGAGATCACACACCCTACAAGGCTGGCTGACAAGGCAAGTGAAGGAGGTGGGAAGGGCCAAGAGCCCTGACCCTACAGAGACCTGGAGGCTCAGAAGCCCTTCTGTTCTGTCAGGAAAGCATGATATGACAGCCTGGCCCTGAGAGATATCAGGGGCTGGGACCCGCAACCTAAGAACACAGCCCAATTTGGGGAGGGGAACATTTCCAGTTCTTAAAAAGAAGATGGGTATCCGGATTTTTATGTAAACTACCCAGTGCTTGAAGTTTTAAATGTGGAAATCAAGACTCAATTTTTTTCCTTTCCCTCCCTGCCTTTTTTTGAAAACAGGGTCTCCCTCGGGGTGCCCTGTACCTTGCTATAAATCCCAGGGTGGCCTTGAACTTCTGATTCTCCTGCTTCTACCCAGGGTTCTGAGATTGACAGGCTTAAGTGGTGCTGCGGCAGAAGGCAGGGTTCTGTGAACACGGACTAGAACTACTACATTCCTCGTGCTCTTTCTGAAAAACAAGGAGTGGCCTACCTCAGGGGGGCAAAGCCAGATTGCCCCATGTCTGGGCACAAGCTCTGTCATCAGCCCCATCATAAGCCTGAGATGTCACCTATGGAGATGCTCTGTACCAGCTCCTGGGATGAGTGTTATGTGAGTGTGGAGCATGGCGAAGAGCTCAGCCTGGGACAGAGGTGCTCGGCTGGGTCCTCTGAGAGGGAGAAGCTCTAAGACCTGCCTTCCCCACAGCCAGCCATCTTATCCATGAGGCTCCAGGTGAGGAAGCACAGAGCTGCCAGGGCCTTCACTGTGAATAGGGAGCTGAGGGCCACAGGCTCCTGAGCTTGCCTTTCATTAGCAGATTCACTCAGAGGCCATGGCTCAGGCTCCTGGCCAGGCAGTACTCATATTTTCTCACCACATACTGAGATGCTGGGAAACAGTTAAAAAAAAAAAAAAGAAAGAAATCAATCAGTCCTATGACATCCTGCAAAAATGTTAGAAAGCCAGTGTGGCATGGTCCTTGCTGGCTCTTTCCTTGACTCTACCCTTTCACCTCGGCTGCTGTCTGCCAGGTCCCTTGGGTGAAATGGGTAGAGATATGACAATTTAGGACTCCGGTCTGCGGTGACTCTGGACTGATGCTGCTTACAAGGTCTAGGTGACGTGGAACTTTCTCACTCATGTATCTTACTCTTGGGTAAGATGAGGGTAGATGTGGAGAGACTAGGGACCAAGCAGGAGTCACTGAGGAAAAGTACCTTTGAAAGATGCCACCAACACTGTTAAAAAAAGTCCAAAAGATGGCTGAATGGTTGAAGAACACTGGCTGCCTGCTTTTCCAAAATACCTAGGTTTAATTTTCAGCACTCACATGGTGGCTCACAAAACATGTAACTCAAGTTCTAGGGGATCTGACACCGTCCTTTGGCCTTCCTGGACACCAGCCATACATACAGGAAAAACACCTAAACACATTTTTAAAAAGCCCACAGGGGGCTAGAGAGGTAGCTCATGTGTAAAAATGTTTGCTGCATAACATCACAGCATAAGGACCTGAGTTCAAATCCCCAGCATCCACATAAAGAGCTGGGTGTAGCTGCATGTGTACCTGTATCCCCATTGCTGTGGAGGTCAGAGACAGGAGGATCACTTGCTGGTGACATGTTCCAGTCTCAGTGAGACAGCCTGTTTCAAGGACATTCGGTGGGTGGAGTGTGATTCAGCGGGTTACCCAGTGTTCTCCCTGCTGGTTTCTTAGCATGCACTCTCATACACATGTACACACATACCATCTCCTGTCACACAACGAATAAAACAAAAACAAAACGCGTTAGACAGACAGACAGTTCAGTTAAGAGTAATGTTCCTCCAGAGGACTGAGTTTGGTTCCTAGCACTTAGGTCTAGAGGCCATAGCTACCTATATCTCCAGTTCTAGGGGATTCAGCATTTTTGGCTTCTGTAGACACACGTACATGTGGCACTCACTCTTCCTTCCACACACACACAAACAAAAATAGACAAATAAGGTACCAACTTGAGGCCTAGGTACTTGGCTAGAGCACCTCAGAAACCCACACAGAAATGCAGGTCTACTGACATGTGGGCACCCGGTGGCTTGGGTCCCAGGCAGTCATAGCCCTTGCCGAAACTTCCTGCCTCTCTTTAGTGGGTCTAAAAATGCAGTATTTCAGAGCTGTGAACTGAAAGTCCTAGGGACTTCACACTCAAGTACTGCTTTTTGATTTGCTCCCTGTGTCCATTACCAGAAAAGCCACTTTCTGCCCTGCACTAGGGATGGAGAGATGGCAGATATGTACACCAGGGGAGGGGACACTCTCCAGCAGCATCAGGGATGGAGGGCTGGCAGATATGTACACTAGGGGAGGGGACACTCTCCAGCAGCAGCCGCTCTCTGTTTTCTGCCCTGGTCACAGGTGACTCCATGACTGACTGTTAAAGGTGACCTCTGACCTCCAAACACTTAAAGACTTTTATTTCTGGTTGGTTTTAAAGGGATAACATACAAAAATATCTGGGAACTTGCAGAATCTGATAGCCTATAGCTCTTTATCCATGGAAAAATCCTCTTGGATTTTAAGGGTTATGCGTGAAAACCTGCAGAAAAGAGAAAATGTTTTCAGTGTCCTACTTTCTCGCTGTGCCATTTGGTTCTAGCTCAACCCTGCCATCAGGTGAGGACCTGGCTGTGTGGGCTACCACCCATGGAGACACCCAAGGACTAGGTGTCCCTTTTGTTGTTGGGGGACCTGACCTGTACGGGTGTCTGGAGTGCAGGCAGTCCTCCCTGCCTTGGGCAGGACCACCTGCCATGGAAGGTTGGCTGCCATGCGGACCCGGGGAACTGGTTATTGAGAGGCACTCTGTGGATTATTCTGCCTTTGGATTATGCAAATTAGGGGCACCAGGGTTTCTCCCCAGGATGCCTGGGCATTTGCCTCTCCCAGCCCCTGCCCACTTCAGATGGCATTACCGTGTATACATGAGAGAGCACAGAGCTCCACAACAGTCTCTCAGCCAAGGCAATAGAAAGCTCGCCAGCGGCCATCTTGGCTGCCTGTGCTCTGAGGCAGTGGACAATGCTGAAAGAGCAGGGAGAGGGAGGGTGTTAGATAGCTATGGGGCATCTCTAGGCACAGGGGATTCCCAACCCAGGTAGACTGGCTAAAGACCTCCCTGACAAGGATGTCCCCAGAGCCTGCAATGAGCCAGGAGTACCTGGTTTGCTAAGAAGTCTCTTATCAACCCTGCTCTATCCTCCCAGGACAGAGCAGGGCAGGCTTGTGGGGTAGGTCTCATCATGGGGATGCCCCAGTCCTGAGCATTCCACAAGGTGGTGGTATATAAAGGGGGCAGAAATTCAAAAAAGTATGGTATTGACATATATTTACTACTCCCCCGGGGCAGACAGCCATGTGCCTGGGGTCCCTTTCCATCAGGGCTGACAGAGCAGGGTGGTTGTTCCTGCAGTGCCTTCTTTGTCACCAAAGCCTCTTCTCTTACGTGTGCTAACTGACTGGGGTCAGGCCAGATTCACAGAAGGCAATGTTGCCTTACACTTTACTACTGAAAGAATCAAAGATGCTATCTGCATGCTGGGCGTTAGATGGGATCAGGGAGTGTGCTGGGTCAGGCAAAGACCAAGATGGGCACTAGCCCAGAACACGCTTCAGAAGCTTAAGGCTGTGCTCAATGGACAGGACTTTGTCAGCTTCTGTTCTGCAGCCCCATGAGACATGACCAGTCAGATGGTCAATTTCTGTCATCTGCAAAGGGAAAAGTCCCAAGAAAAGCAGAAATTAGGGTACACAGAAACAGAACACAGGGGAAGGAGCATTCCCAGGGCTTGGGATGCTCTTGGGTGATGTGACCATAGAGGACTTGCTTGCCCTGAAAGCACACAAGAGCAAGTTTTTTTTTCTTTTATCAGTATCGAGTTATTCCACCCCATGGGACTGAAGAGGAAGGAAGAGTAGTGTAGGCTAAGAGTCCAGGTGCTTGCATTTTGACTGCTGAACTGGAACTTGGTTTCAGTGAGGCAAGACTTAGTGACTTAGATGCAGGAGTATGTGGCAGGAGAAATGATTTAGATCTTTTGATAATGCAAGGTCACACAAGACTGAAGCCTTCCTTTTGTCACCATATGACCAAGGCTTTAGTCAACAGAGACTTGGCAGCTGTCCTAAAGTAATTTTAATTGCCTAAGGCTAATGGATTTTTTTTCTTTTTATAAAGACAGGTTAGCTCCAAACTAACAGTGATCCTTTTGCCCTTGCTTCCCAAGTGCTGGGATTACAGGAGTGCACTACCATGCACAGTTTGACTTAAGTATTTATATCAAAGTCACCAGTGAGAACATGGAGTTCTTGTTATCTCGACACAGATGTGTAAATGCCAGCGTCACTGCTTTCAGCACACTCAGGACTGTTCTGCACATCTGACAGAGTTGTCTGTAATAGGTTTAAACATATGAAACTCAAAATTCAACCAGTTTGACCTGGTTTCAAACAGTTAAACATGGCTCAACACCTACTAAAAGGACTATTGGAATAATTAATGTTGGTGCAAAGGAGGGAGGGACAGGTGGTAGGTATGTGGACAAGTACCTTTCTCTAATTCTCTACTCTCCTTGTCCCTGCTGTCAGCAGTACACATGTATCCACACCTCTGCAGACTCCTCTCTTTCTCATTTCTCTTTTCCCCAAATCAGCAGTTTGGAAATGCTTGGAAGTAACTCTGGCATGTCAGGGAGAGATAGGTGTGCTTCTGAATGAAATCCACAAGTGCCTCACGAGGCTGGGAGGGGCTTCTCAGAGAGGCTCCAGTGGGCTCTGCTTGCTGTGCCTCCTCGCAAACGCCAAGCTAATGCCTGAGGCATTAAAATCACTCTGGCTCTTGTGCATCTCTAGTTTTGACTTATTTTTTAAAGGATGATTAATATTTCATCCTAAAAGTATTGATTTCCTTTAACTAAGAGACTTCAAGTTTGTTGCATCCTTAAGCATGATTTTATTATGTCTCAGGCCAAATGTTTTCTTTTCTCCTCCCCCTAAAAGGATGCTTTTGCCTTTGATATAACATGTGTCAAGAAGAAAAGAGGAATTGATTCACAGAATTCTGCATTACATGCAACTTTGAAGGCAGATAGTCAGTTTATGGACTTGAAGAGAAGGCTCTTAAACCAGGTCCACTTTACTCTGTAAAGCCCTCCTCATCAGTTAGGCCACCAAAGCCCAACACAGATGAGATACAGGCAGCACCAAGAGAAGGACACAGCTTGAAGAGGAGCCCTAACACACAGACGGACACCACAGACCTAGCCCCAGCTTTCACAAAAAGCAACAGAAATCTTGCTGACTAGAGTACCCCAAAGCTACTGTGCCTACCCACGTAAGCTGGTGGCAGAGGCCAGCAGTGGAGTTGGGGTAGTGCTCAGATTTACAGAAGCCATTCAGGAAGCAGGCGGAGGGCAGTAACTGGCAAGGCAGCTAGCGCTCTGCACTGTTTAAATATTGAACATCCTCTCTCCTTCCTCTGCATTCATTATTAACCGGGACCTGCATAGCTGGGTGCACTGACTTCATTTCTTCCCAAGAATCCAAGATGCAGTGACCAGTGCCCAGGGGCTGGGAAGGGGGTGGAGATTTGGGGTTCTTTCATTCCCTCTCTGGAAATCCTTTCCAGTCAGGCCCACATTTTTAGAGTCTTGGATTCCTGGAAGTGTCTCGACCTCTTCCTGACCTCCGGTGCCTGAACATAGGTGATTAGTGCCCCAAATATTGACAGGATGGACATTTCCCCCTCTATATAAGGAGCAGTGGCAGAGGGAAGCTGCCATCAGCAGACCAGTTGGTCTTGGAGGTGTCATGGTGACAGGTGTTCCATCATCTGGGACCCCTATAGATCCCTAGCCCTGTCCACGTAAAAGTCATGTCAGGATGTTACATGAAAACAAGTGCTTTGGTTGAGAGAAAGGAACCTGGAGCCACAAAATGTCCTCTGCTTAGTTACCAGACAACTGGGAAGGAGCTGGCAGACGTTAGGGACCCAGGTCAGCCATCAGGAACATCCACACTGGGTTTGGGTCATTCCTCCTGAAGATGTAACTGTGAGAACACAGACCTAACATCTTTCTGTAGAACAAGGCAGCACTGTTCCTGGGCAACAGAGGGGCAGGGTAGGAAGGCTCCTCCTGGACCTGGATTGGCAGGGTGGCTGGTTACCAGTATTCCTTTTGCTTGGGCTTCTATCTCTTCAGGGGATTTGTCCTAGATGGCCAGGCTAAGGCTTCCACTGCAGCACTACATTTGAGGTTGGTGTTTCCCCTGCTGAGGGCTATATTTATCCTTCCTTGCATCCTGCCCTATCTCTCCACTGAGCCCCCTGTGCTAAGTGTGGCCAACACTGACTCCCTGACTGAGGACCCAAGCGCCCACCCAGCCTTCGTTTCCCATGTACAGCCCTCTGGCTCTCTGACAGGCTTCTTTAGGCCTCCATCTCTGATTAAGCGATGTCTTCCCAGGCTGCTTTCCACTCTTAGCTCCTAGAATACAGCCTGAAAAGCTCCTATTCTGAAAAGCGCTTCAGAGTCTGAGGGGCTCTGAAGAGTCCCTGCCTCAGAGTGCCTGGCAGCTTGCTCTCTAGCTGCCCTTCTCTGACATGGGCTTCTTCAGCCTCAACTAAATCACAACATGCTTTCTCAAGGTTCTGGCGCACTGCCCCAGGACTGAGATTTCACTGATGGATTTAATGTCTGGTGTCCAAAGGCCCCTATATTTCTGAAATTTCTATTTGTCTCTTTGTCTGCAAGAGAACATGCCCCACACAGACATTTGCATCAAGGGCTTCTAGTTTGCTATTAACCTGTGGACTCTTCCTTGGCAGGAAAGAGAAGGAAAATAAAAATAAGGCATGACAGAAGGCTCTCCTGGACCCAGGCTGGCAAACATGCACAAGAATGTGAAGGGGCCTTATTTTGGTGGCCCCTCTGAAGAGCTGGGTGAATGAGAAGCCAGACCTAGGTGGGCCCTGCTGGGCACATCTACTTAGCACTACAGAATGGCTCCTAGTGGGGTACCTAGAAGCATGGATCACTGTGATGTGACTTGTTGAGCAGCAGAAACCATCCTGGTACCACTGTGAGGAGACTCAGTACATTTTGGCTGATCTAGATGGTTAGGACTGAACTGTGCCTCCTCCCAAATTTTCATGCTGAAGTTCTGACCTCTGGGGCCTCAGAATGGGATCTGATTTGCAAAAAAGGGTCATTCTACAGATGGAGCTGGCTAAGATGAAGTCCTTGGGATGGGCTGGAATCCAGTATAATTGTATCTGATAAAACGCAAAGATCTGGACCTGGTGAAAGTCACTATAGTGGCTTCCCTCCGAAATGTCTGTATAGTAGGCACAGTCCCTAATACAGTGTGCAGAGAGTGGATTTTGGAGACTGTGAGAGCTTTGCTCTTCCAATGGATGAGCCTGTTGATGGATTCATGATTGGATGGCTTTAGCAGGGCCTGGGTGGAAACTAAGAGCCTAGCTTAAGGAAGTAGGTCACTGTGGGTGTGGTCTATAGCACTTTGTCCTTGGTCCCTGCTTTGTAGCTGCCAGGAGATGAGCAACTGTCTTCCACCAAGTCCTTCTGCCACAATGCTCTTGCCTTATCACAGACCTGAAAGCAATGGAGCTAGGTGACTATGGACGGAGACCCCTAAAACCAGGAGTCATGACAGAGCTTTCCTCCTTAGTATGATTCCATCTAGCATTCTGTCACATCAGGGAAAAGCTGTGTCTCCAGCACACAGGGAGAGAGTCCCATGTGCCACAGCAGATGGCAGGTGACACCAAGGGCCACCAATAATCTCCAGAAGCCAGGAAAAGGCCTGCAGCAGGTTTCTTTTTTAGTCTCACTAGGTAAGAGCCAATCCTATAGTGACTTTCACCAGGTCCAGATCTTTGCGTTTTATCAGATACAATTATACTGGATTCCAGCCCATCCCAAGGACTTCATCTTAGCCAGCTCCATTCTGATCCTACTCTTTGACCTCAGACTTTTGGCCTTCAGAACTGTGAGACAATATACATCTGTTGCTGAAGCCACCCAGTTCAGAATATTTTGTTACAGCCGCCTCAGGAAACAAAGACAACAGGGTGCTGTGCAACTGTTAAAGACGAAGTTAAGGAGAAGACTTCATAACACAAGAGCCACAGCACTGTGTAAACACTGTCAAATCCAGCTTGTGCTGGGTGTGGTAGCATACACCTTTAATTTCAGCATTTTCAGGCAGGGGCAGGCAGATCTCTGTGAGTTCAAGGCCAGCCTGATCTAATCTACATAAAGAGTTCTAGGCTACACAGTAAGATTCTGCCACCCCACTCTACCCCAGGAGTTCTGCTTCTTGGAGAGAATACATACACATCAGTACATCAGTGTGCTCAATGGTGCTCACTGTGGCCCTGGGCAGTGAAAACCTGGGGTCACTGAAATGCTTGGATAAAAAGACCAAGCATCCGCTGTGGAATACTACGCAGCCATAGTAAACAACAACCCAGATTTCTAATTCATCGCAATGTCTGAGGAAAGCAAGCTGCAGAAAGTGATGCATAAGTGTGACTACATGACTTACAAAGATGGACCAGAACACCAGATGGTAAAGTAAACATATGAAGGCAGACTGAAACACCAGTCCATGGTTCCTTACTCTGAGCCTGTATGGCTAGACGTGTCTGGAAATTATGATCTTTAGGTATTAAAAAGAAAAGCAATGCATACATACAAATTATGTTTTGCCCACTTCTGGGCTTTGGACAGCTGAAAGCAAACACTGTCTTTCCATAGGAAATAAACATGCACACTCACAGCAAGTGGTGTCAACTCCTCCCGACAGCTCAGAAATAGTTCAGGACTGGTTTTGCCACCAATGAGTTAGAAAAAATATTTGGTTTTCAGAGCTATTTAGATTTCAGAACTGCAGAGACAGACTTATGGCCCTGGGTTGTGGGTGCTCATACATAATGCAGCTACAGAGAGAAGGATCTGGAGAGGGGTCAGCCAAACCATGAGTGAGGGCTACTGAGGGCTAGAGCAGCCACTGGAGAGAACAGTCAAAGACTGCAGTGTTCTTTCTAATGTACTAATCTGTGCATGTGTGTGCACGAGTATGTATTTGTGTGTTATTGATATGTATACATGTATGTATGACAGAGGTTGATGCTGGGTATCTTCCTCTACTTTTTGAGACAGGATTTTTTTTTTTTTTTACTGATGGCTGGCCAGTGAGTTCTAGGGATCCTCTTGTCTATACTACCATTCCTGCTGTTCCCAATGCTAAGATTTTGTGTGCCACTATGCCAGGTTTTTACACAGGTGCTAGGGATTTGAACTCAGGTCCTCATGGTTGCACAGCAAGTTCTTAACCCACAAAACCATCTCCTCAGCCTCTGTTTTAATACTTTTAAAAACCTCATGGGCAACACACACATGAGAGAGAGAGAGAGAGAGAGAGAGAGAGAGAGAGAGAGAGAGAGAGATTAATGAGAAAAAGAAAACCCAGAGAAGGCAGGGATAGAAAGTGAACTGCAGTGTCTCCAACCCTTTCTTGTGATGGGTGCTTGGGAGAGAGCTGCCAGTAGCTGAAATTTCATAGGTAATTTTAAGTGTTCATTCATTAAAGCACAAAAATAAAGATGATGGGGCCTGAAGTCACATGAAATAGCTGACTGGTTCATCTGTTCCTATCATGGCAGCTCATCTCAGAGCTTGGTGACCTCTGTGGGGTGAGCTGCGTCCCCACCCTGCAGCCCTGGCATGCTCTCACTGGCGGCTCAGTAGTGCCGCCCCGCACCCATGGCTATGAAATACGGCCCCTTCCCTGACAGCTAACATGCCCCACTTTGATTCATCATCTCTCCTACTCTCTCTGTCCTTTATTTTTCTGCCCTCTCTGGCCTTTGATTGCTTTTCGGGAGTTTATCATATTGAACTTTTATCCCTTTCCAGGAAACCCTATTATTTTTTTCTTCCCTTTCTCAATTAATAAATAATTGCCAGAGCACTTCTTTGGATAGAAGCACATCCTGCCTCCTGCGAGCAGCAGAGGCTTCTTCTGGGGGCCTGTGTGCAGGGCATATCACCTGTCAGATGTGGAGGCCACTGCTAGTCACACAGGCTGCCAGCCCTGTGCTCATCATCGGAGTTGTTCCATATCTTGGGAGACAACAGTGTTTTCATGGCCGCCCCCAGGGAGAGGACAGCATTGCAGGGGAGGCCAAGTGCTGAGTATAGACAGAAACGAGCACAGCAGGGCTTTGGAGACTAAGGCATGAATATCAAGTATCTCCCTCAGACTTGTATATTGAAGGCTTGGTCTACAGTGCAGCAATGGACAGAGGCAGACCTTCATAGGAAACAAGGCTCTCACCCCAACACGGGATTAATCCATTAGTGAACTGACAACTGAGTGGGCTGCAGGAGGTGAGGAGTGACTGAGGAAGTGAGATGTGCCTTTGATGGGTAGGCCCATCTCTTTCCTCTTCCCCAGCTCTCTTGTGACAACACCTGTGACCTCAAGGTGAACAGCTCTGCTATACCCAGAATACTCTGTGCTATGATGGGCGACAGACAGACATGGGGTCTCAGCTTATCACTGATGCTGACACTGGATAGTGGATGGATCCTTGATGTTTGGTATTCATATCATGATTCATCTTGTTAGGAATGAGAAGTACCTAAGATATTAGTAAGATCTGTGATGTTTCTGAAATAAGTATTGGGGGATATGTACCCTGAATCTACATTCTCTATCTATAGGCTGGGAGTACAGATGGAAAGGATGGGGAGCCCATAGTAAAGGCATTCTCTCTCTATATATATGCATTTGTATGTGTTTAAATGCATACATGTACACATGCATGTGCACATGTCACAGCATGACTGAAGGATCAGTTTTCTTCTACCATGTAGATTCTGAGGATCAAACTTGGTAGCAATTTTACCCACTAAGTGATCTTCCTGGCCCAGGCATGATTTCTCAATGCTTCTTGGATGCCATGTGGTGAGCCACCCTCCTAACTACGATGGACTGAATCCCCCGAACCCTTTAGAAAAATGAACCCTACAACCCTGAAGTTATACATGTCATACATCACTGTGCAGACAAGCATTGCCAGCTGGTCCATAGGAACTTCTCAGAAAACTGTCACTGGGAGCATGGTATGGTGTCTTGCAGGCTCTGGGCCTTGGCCTTCACCACATACCCAGCCCTAACTGCCTCCATGGCATTGGGGTCATCTTTTAAAAGCCACTAGTGTAAACTGGACGGAACTGCTGGCACCCTGTCTCAGCACCTGGGAGCTGCTTCCAGAACAGTGAGCAGGCGCCACAGCTGCCATCTTCTGTCCCACATCCACCGCTTGGTGCGTGCTTCTGAGGTCTCACTAAAGCTCACAGGAGTAGAGCTAATGTCCTTCCCAGAAGCTATGCTTCTGAGGTTAGACCACAATCAACAGACTTCTGGAAAGGTATGAAATACAAACTCATCGTGACTTACAGGAAAGAGAAGGAACAGGAGGCATTTACCAGTAAGAACAGAGGATTTTTCTTCAGAGTAAAAAAGAAATGGGAAAAGGCAAATTTAGAAGAGGAAGGGTGCCAGGTGAGTCTGGACTGCATCAAGGTTTCCAGATTGTTCTGGAATGTGCAACAGGTTCCAAGTTCTTTTTTCCTATTTGGATGTCTTTAAGGAAATACGGCCTAAATGGGACACAGATGAGTGTGTGTGCTGCCTGGTGGTGGCTTCACGACAGCCCAACTAGTTGGAATGGTACTTTAGACACAATGCTTTTTGGAGAAAGAGATTTGCTGTGTAGCCCAGGCTAGCTTCAAACTCCTGGCAATTCTCCTACCTCATCTCCTGAGTTCTGGAATGACTGGTGCATGCCACTATATCCAACTGGTACAACGTTCTCCAGCACAATCCATTTAGGGTATTTTCACTTAACCAGTTCTGATGTAACCTGGAGTGGGGGACTGGTATTGCATCACCTCTGTGAGCAAGTCAGAAGTGCCCTTCTCACTCCCTACCCTGCTTTGCTGCTCATTTTCTTGTACACTGCATGAATACCTCGCCCTTCTAGTCAGGCTAAGCCCAGGGACATTTGCTCCAGCAGGACTCAGCACTTAGCTGTCTAGGAGGTACTCACATGCTCTTGGCTGAAGGGGAAGAAGAGTGACAGTTCCTTAGGCCAGCAATGGTGGCAAAGGGAGTTCTATGATCAGTCAAAGTGGTGGCAGGAGCATCGCACAGGCAGTGGGGCTCTCACCCGCTGGGGATCCAGGCAGTCTGGAGGCCAATAGCTTTCTTGTATACAGGGCCTTGTCTGGGACGTATGTTGCCTTGATTTGTCCCTTCTCCTCAGAGAAACCTTCCTGAACCCTAGTTCCAGGTAACAGTGCTTTCCTGAATATTATTCTAGCTCTTGGAACAGCACCTTAGGGCACTAATCATGATGGATAATTCTGGAGCCTCTATGGTGGGCCATAGAGTCTCCATGGTCCAAGGGGCTTGGCTTACCCGAGTACCCAGTGAACAATGTCTGGCACATACAATGGAGTATTACAGCTTTGCTGGCTCCTTTCCTTCTTATCCACTCATCTCCTTTATCTATCCATCGATCATTCCATTCATCCTCCTACCATCCATCTGCCTTCTCCCCATCTTCCTCTATGTGAGTGCACCTATCTATATATCCACCCAATGTTTATTAAACAACACCAAGATGCCTGGGATAGTCTAGGTCCTAGATTCTAAGAGAAACTAGAATTTAGCATTTCACAAAGTCCAGATCTGCCTTCCACAGTTTACAGGTGAACAATGGTTTGGGCAGGATGTGAAGGGGAGAAGATGAGGAAACAATGTGGAGAACAGTGAGTGCTACAGAGGTGCTCAGTAGGCAGGGAGCTCCCCTGGACAACAGACTGTTGAATTTCCACCTAAAAGGAAAAGGCAGGGGAGGACCATTGAACCCTTGCCTGTGAGTCTGGCCATTCTTCCTAGCCATTTGTATGCAATGCTGCCGTAATTGCTTATGGCATAGGGCTCTTAAGACAGGACAGAATATATAGGTTGTGGGAAGCCTAGGTGAAGGGGGCTCATCTGTGTGGTTACAAGGAAGCCATCATCCATGCTGGATAAAGGCTTTCCAGTGCAGCTGCTTTGAGGTCACTTACCCACTTGTCAGTAACCCTTCACCCATGCTCTGTTAGTGAGCCCAATACATTCATGCTTTTATCACTGGGATCTTAGGACTGTACACAGTTCTCCCAGGGAACAGCAGGATACAGGCCATCTTTGAGTGAGATGGGAACCTGTAATTGTTAGTATTCAGGCATCTTGTACTGACCTGCCCTTGGGGGCCTGACAGGATCCATCCTCAGCTGCAGCCACCTTAGTGCACCTCCTGTGCACATTCACTATATTCCCTTTTAAAAGGGCCCTACCCACTTCCCATCTGTCTGTCCTCTCTCTCTCTCTCTCTCTCTCTCTCTCTCTCTCTCTCTCTCTGCCTGTCTTCTCTCTCCTCTCTCTTCTTCTGCTGGCCCTGTCCCCAGAGGTCAGTCACCTTCCCCTTCCCCCTTTTTATGTTCCCCTTTCCCTAATAAAAAACCCCTTAACGTGAGTTCTGTCACATGGCGTTTTTCTCTCTCTCGCTGCTTTTTAAATTATAACATTGGTTCCCTGACCAGAAAGGGCTTTCTGGCGCTTTGCCTGACCACAGGCAGTTTGAGGCATGCCAGGGTCCTAGAACCTGGTCC
>PVIU01002389.1:47041-174725 GCA_004026605.1 Ondatra zibethicus
CCCCCCCCCCCCCCCCGCCTTCGAGACAACTCACTGGGTGCCTGTGCCTTTTTTGGACCCTTGGATCCTTCAGGTTTCCCCTATGGCCCCCACTCCTTGAGTGGTGACTCTCTCAGCTGATAAAAGCCATTGGATCTTGTTCTGCTTCACTCACGGGGAATAAGCCTACCAAAAATCTGCTTCCTGGCACTCTATACCCTGATATTTTATGGCAACATTCTGCCAGCGATCCTGATAGAAGGGAGGGGGTGTCACCCTTTAACTCTTCCGCTTTCCCCTCCCTCAATAAACCTCTGACACTAACTCTGTTAAGTGTGGCATGTTTACTTAGTGGCAGAGCCCACTAAAAGATACCCTACCCAGCTGCTCCACCTGCAGCAGATCTGCTCTCTTCCACCTGCAACAAATCTGCTTTCTTGTTTACTGGCGGCTTTGCCTTCCATTCAATATTGTAATTAGGTCTTTGATGGGATTATCTACCTCTGACCATTCCCCTGGATGTGAGGCTTCCTTTCTCAAACACAGTCCTCTCTTTGCCTTCTGCTTTTTCTTGAAGTCCTGGTACCAGGTGACTGTGTCTCCCTTGGGCTCAGAGGCCTTGGCCCCTGCTCTGCAAGTTTGATAAAACACAAAACAGCCTGTGCTGTCTCGAAAGCAGCTCTCTCTGAATTCCTGGGATGCTAGGAATTGCAGACCCTTGGGTCTTACTTCTCTGCCTCACTCATGGGAGCTGTGCCATCGTCTATACCTCCTCACTCCCATTGGGATGTTTTTGGAGACCCACTGACCACTCCTAACCAGCTATTGTTGCAGGACTACCAGCTGCTGGCCACAGAGGAGGCCCAAGACCATCAAATATGTCTGGGTGATGCTATGGAGATGGGAAAGGTTCAGATGCTTTAAGCCCTAGGGAGTCGACTTGGATCCACCTCAAACAGCATTTTGCCAGGTCCAAGCAGCGCCTGATGGTTCCTGGACAGTGAAGTGAAACAACCAGATACTCCAGGACGTGGCCAGCACCCCAGCTTTCCTAGGTGCCCCAAAGATGAATGACGTCCCCCAGGTCAGCAGGAAGCAGTCTTGAGAATGCAGTGTCCTCATCCCCACCTTACCTGCTACCCCGTATAACTCCTCACCTTTTTACAATAAACAGAAGGGAAGAATGTTAGTATTCAGGCCTCTGCACTGGCCTGCCCTTGGGGTCCTGACAGGTCCTCAAGCTGCAGCCACTAAGAGCACTCCCTGTGCACACTCACTACTTCTCTGCCCACCTTCCTTCCCTCCCTCCCTCCCCCTGCTCTCTCTCTCTCCTTCTCTGCCTGTCTCTCTGTCTCTTCGCCTCCCTCCCCCGCTCTCTCTGCCTCTCTCTTTTCTTTTGCTGCTCCTGTCCCCAAAGGCCAGTCTCCCCTGTCTTGTTCCCCCTTTTTATGTTCCCTTTTTCCCAATAAAAACCCCTCCACACGAGTTCTGTTGCATGGCATCTTTCTCGCACTGCTTTTTAAATTACAACACTGATGGCTTCCAGTACAGGAGACACACAGATGGACTTATACCTTAAAAGTTACTGTGCTGGTTTGAAAGAAAATGGCCCCCAAAGGGAGTGGCACTATTAGGAGGTGTGGCCTTGTTGGAGGAAGTGTGTCACTGTAGGGGCAAGCTCTGAAATCTCATACATGTTCAAGCCATGATCAGTGAAATAGGCTACTTCCTGTTGCCTGTGCAAGATGTATAACTCTCAGTTACCTCTTTAGCACCATGTCTGCCTGCATGCTGCTATGCCTTGCCATGCTGATAATGGACTAAGCTTCTGAAACTGTAAGCTATCCCATTAAATGTTTTCCTTTATAAGAAGTTTCTGGAGTCATGGTGTCTCTTCACAGCAATAGAAACCCTAAGACAGAAGTTGATACCAGGAGTGGATTATTCCTGTGATAGGCCTGACCATGCTTTTGTTTGAAGGAATATGTAGTTTGGAACTGTGGATTAGAAAAGCAGTTGAATACTTTAAGTTCTTTAATGAACCATCCTAGTAGGAGCGTGGAAGACAGTGGTGCTGAGTGTGGTTTGAACTGTGGGTTCCCGGGTCAAGAGGTTCAGAGAAGAATGTTAGTGTGTGACCTAGAGACTTGTGAGAGTCTTGTGATGTTTAGATGAATAAAGTGGCTGCTTTTTGCCATTATCCAAGAAGTCTGCCTGAGGCTAAAGTGAAGAGTTTTGGAATAATTCCATGGGTAGAGGAAATCTGAAAACAGCCTAGCATAGACTCTGTCGTGTGGTTATTAGTGTTAACTCTGATGAAGATTTCTAAAGAAAAGGAGCAAGCTGAGCAGGGGTAAATTACAAAATGTAAAATTTGAGGAGAAAAGGAGCATCAGGGAGTGGAATGGAGCTAAATCCTGTGTTTAGGGAGATAAACAGATTGCTAAATTTCCACTTTGCAAAAAGGAATTAAAGAAAAGCTTAGAGATGGGTGTGGTGGTGCACATCTTTAGTCTCAGCACCCCAGAAGCAGAGGCTGTGAGTATGAGGCCAGCCCAGTCTATAAAGCAAGTTCCTGGACAACCAAGCTTAGGCAGTGAAGGAAACCATGAAAAACAGAAAACTAGTGAAGATGTAATTGAACGAGTGGGCCATGTTCCAGTACCAGCAGATAGCAGAATATGGTAGCTTTGGCCATATGATTCTGGCTTTAGAGTCAAGGGTAAAAGAAAGGCATTACAGAACATTCCTCGGCGACTAAGGAAAGCTGCAGAGGCCAGGCATGTGTCAGGGGTGTCCCTGAAGGGAGGCCTAGAGAGGCCATTACATGAAGCTGTGAAGGTGCAGCCTGGATTGCTTTGGAGACTCCAAGATGTTAGAGTTGCCAGAGCCCTGGGATACCTGCTGAGAAGAGTCGCTAACAGGGAGTGGAACCAGCCCAAGAGAAAAAACTGTGTTGCAGTCAACAAAGTTGAAAGCAGTTGGAGACCTGAAGAACATTTTGACATCAGACATGGAGATGCAGAGTTTGGAGTTTGCCCGGCTGGTTTTTGGTCTTGCTCTGTTCCAGCATTTCCTCACTATGCTACCATCCTGCTGTTTTGGAATGGTAATGTATACCCTGTCCCATTACATATTGGAAGTATGTGATCTGCTTTTTGATTTTGATCTTACAGGAGATTATAGTTAAGAGATTGCATGAATCTCAGAAGAGACTTTGAACTTTAGATTTTTAATTTGATAAAATTTAATACATTTGAGATTGCTATGGACTATGGGAACTTCTGAAGTTGGACTGAATGCATTTTGCATTATGATATGGCTATACGTCTTTGGGGGCCATGGAGTGGAATGTGGTGGCTTGAAAGAAAATGGCCCCCATAAGGAATGGCACTGTTAGGAGGTGTGGCCTTGTTGGAGAAAGCGTGTCACTGTGGAGGTGGACTTGAAGGTCTCATATATGTTCAAGCCATGCCCATCTCTGCCAGAGTCTTACTGGGCCCAACTCCCCTCTGCTTACATATTGGTTATGTCTGCTTCTGACTGGAAGGGTAGAGGTTTTTTGTGACAGAAACAATATGGTTCTAACAAGTCTAAAATTTACTATTTACTCCTTCTAGAAAACAGCTTGATAATACATGTCTTTAATCTCAGCACTAAAGAGCAGAGGCAGGGGATCTCTGTGAGTTGAGGCCAGTCTGGTCTACATATGAGTCTATATATGAGTAGGCCAGCAAGGGCTACAATGGCTACATAGAGAGACACTGTCTCAAAAAAACTCAGCACTTGGGAGGCAGAGGTAGGTAGATCTCTGAGTTCAAGACCACCCTGGTCTACAGAGTGAACTCCAGGACAGCCAGAGAAACCCTGTCTAGAAAAAACTAAAAACCAAACTAAATCAAAACAAAACAAAAAAAACCCAAAACACCTAAACACTACCAAAACTACAAGCAAAAAACAAAGCAAAACAACAACACCTCCCCCTACAAACAAAAACCAATAAATGACAAAAAGGAAAACACCTGGGCCTTGCCTAGGAGCCAGGCTTAGGCAGGGACAGTCAAGGATACTCCCCGGCTTTGGTTCTGTGTTCAGTCAGTGCCTCTGGATACCAGCTGATTTGCGCAGGGACATGTTCTCAGCTGTCTGGCCTTTCCCACTAAGTATGGGCTAAGGTCCCATGGGCAGCCTAACCTGAGACTGGCCCTGGTGGCCTATAGTTTTCCTGCTTAAAGGGTTGTGTGACTGTCAGTCCGGCTTTGAAGGCCCTAGTGGCTTGCTGGGCCTCTGATAGATTCTGAACAGTTGCCATCATTCCTGTGGGGCTTTACCCTGTTACCTTCTGAGAACCCATATACATGTGATTGTCACATCTTGGCATGCCAACTTCCTGGACTCTGTACTTACCTAGAGCCTTTCTCCCCTGTATGTCCCACCATCTCAGTGCAGACTGAACTACTGCTACTGTGGGCTAGGTGTTCCCTTCCCAGATACCATGAACTCCTGGGAGTCACGAACCCTTTGACAAACCTCTATCTCCAAAAATATTTACATTATAATTCATAATTCAAAATCACAGTTATGAAATAGCAATGAAAATAATTTTATGGCTGGGGGGTCACCACTACATGAGGAGCTGTGTTAAGTGTCACAGCATTGGGAAGGTTGGGAACCAGTGCTCTAAAATCTTCTTTCCAGTCTTTGGAACAGACAGTGATATAAAATTGTGCCCATGATGGGTGTGCTAACCACCACTAACCTGTCCACTCCTAAATCTACTATATCTAATACCCAGCCTCCCTTCTATGCCAAGCATGTGAGGGAACATACTCCTGTACAAAAGGAAGGCCATCAGACAAGGCAGCTGGTCCCATGGCTCTGCTAGCTCCATGGGAGGGGCTATGCCAGGGAACCCACTGTGGTGCAGGAAAGACTGACAGGACAGTGTAGTCACGGCAGTGGTTATAAGGAGTCCTCTTGTGAAGTCACATACAAGAAACTCAGGGGACCCTTCCTCCCTATCCAGTTCTCACGCTTCCATAGCCAGCAGAAGAACCTGGACGCCTCTGATTCCAGCAGTGACACGCCCCTCAACAGCTTTGCTCAATTTCTCCTCACAAGTTTAATGGGGCTGGGCTAGCAAGATGATTCAGCAAGTTAAAGCACTTGCCATGCAAATTTGATCCCTGGAACCCATGTAGGGGTGGCGGGAGTGCCCTCTGATGCCACATGAACTTTATGGCATGAGCTGTTATGGAATAATCTTTTTGTACACTGTGAAGATGTGTCTTTGCCAAGGTGCCTTCTGATTGATTTAATAAAAGAGCGGACTGGCCAATAGTTGATGGGATACAAAAAATGACACCTACAAATGACACAATGTCCGGGGCCACATACATCCACATAAAGCCTGAGAAAGTTAAAAAAAAAAGTTTGGAACAGAGAGTCAAATGCTACTTCCTGGTGACCACCTTCTCTCAGGTAAACTCAATGCTAGTGGAAAACGGAGGTGCAGCTCTTTTAAGAGGCCTTGCTACTGAGTACTTTAAGAGAGTTTATTAGCAGTGGGTGCTGTGCTACTCAGTGGCAGTGTGAACCTAGAAAGTTCCCAGAGTTAGGGTGGTAAACATGGCTCCCATCAGTACCTCCACCATGAAGCTAGGCACTCAGGGAACTGACGGGGAAAGAGCCAACACGCCATGAGCTAAGCTGAGCTGCAGTTTAAGTTTTGCTCTTGCAGACAAAAAAGATTACAGATATGTGATAAAGACAGATCTAGATAAAAGAAACCTCTAAACAGGTTATAGTTTGTTTAAACATGTACACAGACTTGAGAAGAAAAGTATATAGGCAGTCATAGAAAAAGAATAGTTTAGCAATAATAAAGTCCTTAAAAAGGGATAAAGTAATATAAAAGAAAGAACCCACATAGAGGTGGAAATCCACGGGGAGCCTGGACTCTGTATGTCACTGTGCGACTGCTGAGGAACCAGCGACAGCTGCTGAAGCGCTGGATTCTGGAGGCTGCTGGGCTAAGCCAACCTATCTATTTCAAAACTACCTTAACTTCAAAATGGAAGTCAAAAGATGTGGTTTTGGGGGAAGATGTTATGCTTCTATTCCCACAAAAAATAAAAGGCTATGGATTCTTTCAAGGTTGAAGATGATTTGGTTTGATCAAGGAAGACCCCCTGAAAATCCTGGCTACAGACATAAAGAAATAAACCTTGAAAAACTACAAAACACATAAAATATATTTTACCTATTCAAACATAAAACAAAAAAATCATCTTTGGCTAGGTTGTGTACAACAGTCTGTATTTATATTAATGCGGATATGTATGTTACTTTTAAAAGTTTTATGTATTTTCAGAGCAAGGAGACCAGACACCAATAAAAATGATGGCCCTGGTGTTCCAACATCTTGGAACACCTTTATTGCAGTTCACTCAGAGTTCTACACCCAGAACAGCTTCAAGGCTGCTGGCTGAGATGGTCCAGCCTCATAGACTACTCCAGCTAAGATTTAACCATTATCCTGATTCTTCTCAAGGTTCCCTCCAAAGATAACAGCACTCTCAGACAACAGGAAGCAGTTTAGAGAAAACAATACCCACATTCCCAAAAGATGGGTTATGGATGTTGTCATCATTGGAGGGAGCGTTTGTTACAAGTTGTTATTGGTCATGGTCAAAAAAAGTTAAACAAAGGAGTTAAATTCAAAGATCTCTTTCTAAAGGAAAAAAGGGGGATATAATATAGAAATGATGAGATAAAAAGGTAGATTATTGAATCTACTTTATTCCAAAAAGCACCTATTAACCTCAAAATATTTTACATTGGTATGTATTTTGATTTACTGATACAAATTAAAAGTTATTCTTGTTATACTGTATGTCTGTTTCTACTCTTGTTTGGGGGGTGTTGTGATTAAGTAACTCACTTAAAAATGTAATGTATAATTAAGAAATATGGGTTAATAATTATCTATGGTAATCAAACTTGTTGGTCATATTGGGTATGTTTTCAAGGTTAAACAGATATATTTAGATAAATAGATGGTCTTCAAACACTTCCAAGGCCTACAGAATACAGTATTTAAAATGTTTTAATAAGATAAGGCTTTTCTTGACAGTGAGACATGTCTGCTCTTGGCAGCACCCATTTACTTAAAAAATGATGATGGGTACTGAAGAAATTCCATACAGTTTTATTTCTTTGTGGCAAAAGCTAGCTACTAGGTTAGAAAAACTTCCTTTGCCTCAATTGCTGACAGTATATTATCCAAACTAGACTAGAAGGATGCAAAAGAAAGTGACTGCCAAACTTTGCTAAGACAAGGTAAGATAGTCCTTCAATATTCCCTGCTTCTCAGAAATGTCTGTCAATGATATACTAGGCCTAGAGGCCAAAGATAGATGCCCCAGTGTTACAGAAGAACTTTGGGTGACTGCCTAGGCAGCCATATGTCCCTGTCATTAGGTAATATAGCCTTCTGGGGTCATTGATGGAGTTAAAGACTAATTAATTAAAGTTAAAGTTTTCCTTAGTTATGATTAAAGGTAAATTAGGTATAAAACTTTGGACTCACAAAGATTAAGATAGATAATAGAGTATTTTCTCTATTTTTTTCCAAATATAAATGGACTGGATATTGTAACTGTAATTCTTACTTGATAACTGTTTTTGCTGTATATAACTTTACTCTATTAAAGTTAAAAATCTTCCTTTTTAGTTAGACAAAGGGAAAATGTTATAGAATAATCTTTTTGTACACTGTGAAGATGTGTCTTTTCCAAGGTGCCTTCTGATTGGTTTAATAAAGAGCTGACTGGCCAATAGCTAGGTTAGGAAGAGATCAGGTGGGAGAGCCAAACTGAGAAGTCGCTGGGAAGAACAAGGGCAGGTATTGGGGGTCGCCAACCAGATGAGCAGAGAAAGCATGTGATGAAGATGGCTGTGTTGAAAAAAGGTACTGCCATGTGGTAGAGCATAGATAAGAAATCTGGGTTAAGATGTAAGAGCTAATTAGCAATAAGCATAAGCTATTGGCTGAGTATTTATAGTTAATAATAAGTCTATGTGTAGTTATTTGGGAACAGGCTGGTGGGACAGAACTGACTTGTAGGACACAAAAAACTCTGCCTACAGTGAACATACCTGTACTCACATATGCATTATGCACACATAATAATAATGATAATAATAAAGCTTGGCTGGTCCTGCACAAGGCCTCAAGCTTTGGACCATCCTACAGACTGGAACTACTTTTTTTGAGACAGGGTTTCTCTGTGTAGCCCTGGTTGTCCTGGAACTCGCTCTGTAGATCAAGCTGGCCTTGAATTTAGAGATCTGCCTGCCTCTGCCTTCAGAGTGCTGGGATTAAAGGTGTGTGCCATTACAACTGGCTCTATGCTTCCTGAAGAATTGTACCTGGCCATTTGAACCTCGTTGGGGTAGGCTGAGCTCTGAGCTAAGCTTTTCTTTGCTACCATGGGGTTCAAGCTGATGGACCTCTTGCTTACCCAGCTGACTAACCCTAGAATTCATGGAGGAACAACTGGAGAAAGGCCTAATGTATCTACTGGGAGGAATGCTGGGTTGAAGTGAGCAGGCCTGGTTGCCAGAGAGCAAGGCAGCTGTCCAGCCTTAATCTCAGAGAGACGTCATGCAAAATGAACACACAGCCCCTTGATACTATGTGTGTGGAGTACACTACACCTGGTACCTAGTTGAAGGCATGGTAGCCAAGGGGCCCTGTTCCTTGCCCAGGGTTTCCTGATGCAGACTGCACAGATGTTCTCCATCCAACTGCTCTGTTGAAGCTGCCTTCCCACCTGCTCAGGCAGCCTCTGTCACCCTCACTAGACAGCACATCCTCATCCTCCTTAGAGATTATGACAATTTGAATGATGCTCATGGCAAACTTCATGTGGCAGAGCTACCAAACCAAGGCCAGCACCTGACACCTACAGGTTCTCAGTGAATGCTTGCTGAAGAAAGGATGAGTGGGAACACAACTCCATTCTATACACAGAAGTCCTGTACAGATTTAAAGGCAATGAGCTAAATTCCTACTCCTGAGGTCTTGACTACATTGCTCAGTTCTTGAACTTTCTGGATTTTCACTGCAGTTGGGGCCTTTTCAGTAGTGTTATCTTATATAGCTCTGAATGTGAGCCACCCTGGCTGCAGAAAAAGTAGGAAAGAAAGCTGTTCATATGTCACATCTTCTGGGCAAACATGTCTGACTCAGGAGCCAGGTGTAAAAGTCTAGTAGGCAGGGCCAAGTTAGAGCCTCTCCAGGCACAGCCTGAATTTCCTCTGGTCTGTTCCTGAGGCATCTGCCTAGACTCCAAAGGCTCTGGAGCAGATGGACCAGGCATGTTTTCAGCAATGCCCACACTGCTATGTGACTTTCAGTGAGGTGATCCACCTCTCTCGTCTTGGTCTCTTCAACCTGCTCAAAGAGAAGAGCAAAAGAAACTCTTCCCAGGTCACTATTAAGGGGTGGTGACTTATTCAGCTTGCTGTTGGCAATGCAGGGAGGCCTCATGTTATTCTCTAACCAGTGGGGCTAAGTTCTTTAGATGTTTCTACCTTAGAACATCAGGCAGGGAGCAAAGTAAAAACAAAGATGGCCACTTCCTGGTAGTGTGACTCACTGGCACTTTAATACCTTTAGGACTTGATGTGGGGTGTCCTTCTGTATATGTGTTGCTTTTATTGGTTGATGAATAAAATGGCTTAGCAGAGTAAATCCAGGTGGGAAATCTAACAGAGATATATAGAGAGAGTAGGCAAAGTCAAGGAGATGCCATGTAGCTGCTGAAGGAGAAAGATGCTAGAACATTACTGGTAAGCCACAGCTTTGTGGTGATACACAGAATAATAGAAATGTGCTAATTTAAGATGTAAGAGCTAGCTAGGAATACACTTGAGCCATTGGCCAGTGTTGTAATTAATATAGTTTCTGTGCAATTATTTGCGTCTGGGAGGCTGGGAAACGAAAGTACAGTTTCTGTTTACAGGGATTTGCTACTCACTACGGGAAGCGCTGTGTCAGCATGGAGGTGATGCATGGGGATCAGGGCCAGCAGTGTTTCCAGGTCGGATTTGTCAAACCAGGGGACTTATCTAACTCTGCCCAGATTCTGGGATACCCCAGTGTCTCATATGCTATCTCCATTCCCTACACACCCAGCAGGAGCTAGAAGCTTAGAAAACTGTGAATCAAGTCCACTTGCTCCTGCCTGAAGTGTCCGGAGGCTGCCCTCTCCCATTCTCCCTGTGTGCTAGCATATGGGTCCTCCATGCTTAGTGGCTCAGGCATGACACCTGAGCCGCCATTACTATGCTGTCTGCCCCATGCGGCTATCCTAGCTTGAGGTATTTACAGAGGCTTTGGTGTGCATGTACTACATGAAAACCAATGCTCACAGTCTGCTTTCCTGGTCCCATAGCATGTTCAGTGGGGTCAGAGAGAGCCCTGGTCAGAACCCTGTGAGCACCTGAGGTGCTGCCTGGAAGAGACAAGGCATAAGGCTGGATGCTCTGGTCACCCATTGAGCTCATGGTTCAGGGTACCGGTTTTGTTTTTTTTTTTTTTTTTACTTTCTTGTTGTTGTTGTTTTTTACCTGAGCCGTCTCCCTTCTCATTATGACCTCAGGTCAGTGGTTTTGTAGAGCTCTGGTGCAGCTGCATTTCTACTCCAGAAGAGATGCTAAGGCTCAGAGTTCTACAGAACTTCACATGACATCTAATAGCAGGTGCACACTGATATTTGGGACCTAACTCTAGGGAGTCATTTTTCTTGCCATGGCTTCCTTGGCAGAGACAGGGGATTATGGGAACAGTGCAGTGACATGCACTCCTGCAGAACAGGTGCTCAAGTTGTAGCCTTCGTGCTGTTAAGTCCAGCACTTTTGATGGATACTTTTGCTGGCCAGCTCAAAGGTCCTTTTGCTGGACAGGGCAGAGATGGGAGGACATGTCAGGGAGAAGGGACATAAGCGATCAGCTCACCAAGCTAGGCATGATTCTGACCTGATGTGCATTCCCTTGGGCTTCTGGCTGAGTCTGGGGGAGGGTGAAGTAAACACATTCTTTTTCCATGTGGTTCAGGGGTGTTTAAGAAAGGTTCATTCCATGAACACCTGCCCCTTGGCTGTCCCCAAGGTTTATGAGGACACTGCCAATCCAAAAGGTTGGAAGTATGTGTGGAACCTGGCATCTGAGACCTAGCTGCTACCTGTGAGGTCACTATGCTGAGAAAGCCACAACAAAAGGATACTTTATCTCAGAAGCTCTGCAGAACTCTCAAACCCACTTAGCAGGAAAAACAAGAACAAAGAGCAGGAGGTAAGATGTTTCCCAAGAAGCCAGTAGACTAGAAGCAGGCTTTGCTCTGAGCCTCTGATGCTGCTTTCTGAGTCTTGCTTGCCCAGCTGTTCATGTGGGATTAATAACTACAAATTTTATCTATGTTTCCACCTGCCATGATTAAAATAACCCAACAAGGGCAACCTAAAGAAAGGGCATATTTTAGCCCAGTTTCACTAATCCACCATGGCATGTGAATCATGACGGCAAGAGTGAGGTAGCTGTAGTCACAGTTAGGGAACAAAGAAAGCTGGATGTTGGTACTCAGCTGAACTTTTTGTTCAGTCCAGGACACCAGCCTATGGAATGATGCCAGCCACAATTAAGGTGGATCTTCTCACCTCAACTAGTCCAGCCTGGATAATCCCTCATAGGCATGGCCAGAGGCTAACCTAATCTAGATATTCCTTCAGAGGAATGCCTACAGGATGATGCTGGATCCTGTCATGTTGGCAATATTAAATTAACCTTCATGCTACACTTTTCTATAGTTCTCTCATATTATTATTATAGCTATTATTATTTGATTTTTCAAGATGGGATTTCTCTGGGCAGTCTTAGCTATCCTAGAACTTGTTTTGTAGATCAGGGTGGCTTTGAACTCACAGATCTGCCTGAGTGCTGGTAGTAAAGGCATACGTCACTATGCCTGGCTTCTCTTCTTATTTTGTATAAGTAGCCTAGTGTTTAGCACAAAGATGGCATTCATAAATAAGGTTTGTTTTTAAGGAATGGTCTCATGTAGTCCAGGCTGGTCTTGAACTATGTAGCTGAGGATGACCTTAAAATTTTCTGTCTCTACCTTCCTGAATAATAGGATGGCAGCCATGTGCTACCATGCCTGATTTATGTAGTGCTGGGAATAGGAATTGGGTTTTATAGATACTAGGCAGACACTAGCAGCTGAGCCATATACCAGCCTGTGATTTACATCCTGGGATGTGATCTGTAATCCACACCCATGTCTCTCTGAGGATCTCTGCAAATCACAGCCCCAGGTGGCATCATGCCATCATTGGGCATCTGCTCCCAAAATCATACTTTCAACTTTGTTCTTGTTTTTCTTTTGATTTTTTTGAAACAAGGTTTTTGTCCTACGGTCCATATCAGCTTGGAATTCATTATGTAGTCCAGGTTGTCCTCAACAGTGTGACCCTCCTGCTCCAGTCTCCCAAGAGCTAGAATTAGAGGTCTGTGCCACCATACCTGGCTTGTACTTTTAATTTGTCACTCCCAAGTGGAACCTAAGAAGGTGGCTTTTTAGGACTTGGCCCCCAGCAGGGCTCACAGAGACTGTAAAGCAGTGCCGGTCCCAGTTCATGGACCGGAGGACGCGTTTTAAGTGGAAGAGATGCTGTGAAACAGCTATTCTTGCCGTACTCAGATAATAGTGACTTTCAATCCTTTGAGAATTTGAGATTAAAAAAAAAATCAAAGGGGCTGGGAAGAATACTTAGTGGTAGAGCACTTGTCGGTAACGTTCAACCTCTAGCTCCATAAAATAAAACAAACCCAAACAAACAAAACCTATGAACACACACATACACACACACACACACACACACACACACACACACACACACACTCCTGTGTGTTTTTTAAGAAAAGCATATTTATACAAATGGAAGCAGTTGTATTTCAGTAAGATATTGACCACAGAGAAAAAAGAACCAGGGAGATGCTAGGTATGGTGAAGCCTACTTGCAACCCAGATACTCGGGAGGCTGAGGCAAGAGGACTCCAAGTTTGAGACAGCCTGGACAGTTTTGAAAAACCCTGCTTCAAAATGAAAGAATTGTGGCTCAGTGCCTAGCATTAGGTTCTGGGTTCCATCACAGTATTGGACCCAAAACAAAACAAAACAAAACAGAAGAAGCTGCAAATCTTAGTAGAAGTACCAGAGAAAAACTAATCTCAAGTCTCCCTCTGGAAGAACAAGCCCAACCATGGGTAGGCCGGTCTCTGAAGCTCCCAAACGCCCAGACAGAACAACCTCTACCAGTAACAGGGACTGCCGGGTCAGATTCTGGGCTCAGCAAGTGTGCTCGCTGGCTAACTGCACAAGGAGCACTCAAAGAAGCAGAAACCGAGGCTCTCTCGTTTTGCTCAAGCTGGTGGTGTGGCTTGTCTCTCAGCCTCAACCACGGACTTCACTGGACTCAAAGTCTTGCTAGGTATACTGTCCAGCTATTTCTGGATCCACCTCAGTGTCACTGTCCCTACTGAAAGCTTAGTGCAAGAGTCTTCAGAGGTGCTTACTATCTGTTCAAGGGCAAATAGCTAGCCACAGCCTAAGAATCCATCCACAGGGCACTGGCTAAGAAATGGTGGTCAGCCTGGATGATGGACTGGGAATGTCAAAATGAATGAGGGCACTCTTAAGTACTAATGTAAAGAACCCTCTAAGACAGATTGCTGAGTGAGAATAGAGGGCATTTTTGTTTCTTTATAAAAGCAAAATAATCTTACATTGGACTGCTATGAGCTTGAGGCCAGCGTAGGCTACAGAAAACCAGTTTTTAAAGATCAAACAACCACAAAGCCACCCTACAGTGCAAGTGCATTGTATAGCACACAGAAGCTGCAGAAGGAATATACACAAACCCCAGGAAAGGTTCCCACCAGAGGTCCTCACCCCGCATCATCCTCTGCTAGGCCCTTTCCAGCTGTAGCCACATCAAGGCCAAGTCCACTGTGGCTTATATTATGACTGCCATTCTTTGCTGCCTTGGAACCCTTCATGGTTTCAGTTGCTTTCAGGACAAATCTGATCTTTCAGCAGGCCCTAAAAGCCCTTAGCTACCCGACCCTACCTAGCTCTCAACCAGTCTTTCTTTACTCCTTCCTGGCAGGCACAACCCTGTGCATGCTGAAGTCCAGGCAGAGTATTCTCTCCCAGGGTCTGCCTTGGTGATCTGGGACACCTGCATAGGCCCCGCCCAGCACTCAGTAGACACTGGCTCAGAGGCTCTTCCCTTCCTTACCCAAGACAGTGACTGCATTCAGCACCTGACTTCTTTAGATTCCACAGTGTTCCTTTAAAACCTGCCAGTCTTCTCCTCTGGCAGGCTAAGACACAAAGGGACATGTACGTGTCAAAGTCAAGGACTTCTGCCTGCCGCCCTTTGACACTGTTATTGCCACATCTTTGTCTGTTATTTTGTTTTGATTTTTTCTCACTCTTAATGAGTTCCTATGAATTACCTAACTTCTCTCCCAGTTGTCTGAGCTCCAGCAACACTACTTACTCAGCAACTCATTCTCTCAGGACACAAAGATAGGAACAGTGGCTAACTCCTGGGAAATGAAAATGTGCTTTTTCATATCCAGGGCTCCTTGAGCTAGTCCGAGAATATCTGAGGCAGAATATGGAATCCTGGTGACCTTCACCTATTCACGTGCAGAAGCAAGGGCTAGAACAGTATACATCTACAAACATACTTTTCTTTCTTTCTTTCTTTCTTTCTTTCTTTCTTTCTTTCTTTCTTTCTTTCATTTCTTTGTCTCTGTTATTATCTGCTAAGGACAGATAATTTTTTTTGTCTGCAGTTGATAAGATGACTCAGAAATGAAAATATATATCAAAAGAAAAAAAGTTAATTATTTTCTCAGGGATAAGATAGCTCAGTCAGTAAAAGAACCTGAGTTTAATCCTCAGAACCCATATTTAGGAAAAGCTGGGTGTGGCAGTAGACACCTTTGATGGTGGAGCTGGGGAGAACCCCTGAAGCTTACTGGCCACTGGCCTGGACTAATTGGTAGGTCCTAGGGAGACTTTCTCAAGAGAGCAAGGTGAGCAGTTTCTGAAGAGTGGCACCAAGGCTGCCCTCCACACCACTGTCACTGCACACACACACCTATATTCACGTGAGGCTAGTCTTGACTATCACCTTGACAAACCTGGGAAGAGGCAACCTCAAGCAAGGAATTGCTTCCATCAGACTGGCCTGAAAGTACGTTTTGGGCATTTTCTTGATGGATAATTGATACAGGAAGGACCACTGTGTTTGGTACCATCCCTAGGTATAAGAAAGGTGATTGAAATCAAGGCAGCAAGCAGCACCCTCCATGATCTCTGCCTCAGTTTCTGCTCTAGGATCCTGACCTGGCTTCCCTTGATGATGGACTGTAATAAGAAACAAACCCTTTCCTCCCCAAGTTGTTTTTTGTCTGGTGTTTAACACAGCAAAAGAAAACATATTAGAACGCCCACCCATACATGAACACTCAAGTTTGCCTTTTCCTTCAGTGGCAGACCTCTATCCACACACGCCATGTCTTCTGTCCCGCTCTTGGTCTACTAGGAAGTGGAGTGAAGAATTATGCAGTGATAGTTCTGGGGTCTGTAGCACAAAGGCTCCTTGCTGTTCTGCCACCCAGTGTCTTCAGAACTGAAGACACAGTGGTTTGTTGGGTGTAAAGCAGACAGCCCCAGTTCAAGGGCGCTCAGAAGGTGGTGACCTTGGGTAAAATCCCTCTTCCCCCACTGCAGACTTCGAATGATGATGGCTTCCTAGAGCTGTGAAGCCTTAGAGGGTGGATCCCTGCCCCTTTCTGGCCCTGGCCCTGCCTCCTCTGCAAGCCATGAGCTCTCAGGCTGATCTTTTCTGGGTCAGGCTACAAAATTTCATTCACTCTGTCACGTCCCACAGTTGAACCCAAACAGCCTCTTGTTGGATTCTGGAGATCACACTTGGGTCCCTGTGCTTGTGTGTCAAAGCTAACAAAGACTGAGTTGTCTCATGAGTAGAAGCACTCCCATGTATCATAAGAGACTAGGATTGAGTTCCCTTGTGAGTTCATAATTAGGTTTAATCATTTTGAGCTCTAAGGGCCAGCCCTCAACAACAGCAGAGAGGGACAGCTACGCTTTGCCATATATGTCACCTTTGTTAGGAAGGTAGACATGTTCTGGGCAGGAGGACAGATGAACTTTTACATACACAAGAACCTAAGGAGGTAGATGACATCTGTCGTTCATGGCTTTTGTTTTTGTTTTCAAGACAAGAGTCTTACTTGGTTGTTCTGGCTGGTCTGGAACTCACTGATGCACCTGCCTCTGCTGGGACTAAATGCATGTGCCACCATATTTTGTGTTTACAATTGTGGACACACACACACACACACACAATTTCTTTACTATAGCTATTTCTAAGTGCACAGTTTAGCAGTGTTAAGCAACTGACATCCCTAAGGCTATGTAACAAGTGTAAGATGAAACAGGAGGCTGGATCAGGACCCAGGTCTCTTACTGCAGGGCTTCAGTGCACACACAAGTGTAGCAGAGCCACTGCTGTGCCACAATGCTGGCATAGGCCTGTTTGTTCTGCCCTGTCAGAGAGGCTTACTTCCCAAATATTCCCAGGCAGAGCCAAGATCAAATGCAAAGAATTTAGGGTTTCAGTCTCTTCCCACACCAGCTACATGGGTTCAGGGAGTGCCTGCTGCATCTGAAACACTGTCCAATGCAGAAAGCTCCAGAGCACAGAGTCATCTGGGATTTCTGATGTAGGCCATGCCCTTGAGCAATGAAGCAATGTTCAATTCTTGAGAACTCAGCTTCTTCCTCCCTCTACCTCCTAAGAAAGGCAAAGGCCTGGGGGCTGCTTTGCTAGATGGCTGAGTCCTTTGTCTTCAACAAGACAAAGAGAACCTGCTCCTGTGTCTGCTCTGAGAGACTCTGGGGCCATATTCCATGTGGGGAACCTTGCAGGCAAGCTCTGCTTTGATAAAGCAGCTCCTTCTAGGACTCCCACTCCTAAGCCTCTGAAGCTTTCTCTTTATGGCTGCCCTAGCACCTTGAAGAGAGGCCTGGCAAGCAGTGACTCAGCTGACTTCTTGGTGGAAGTAACCCCACCCTTGACTTAATCTCTTTTGTGTGTGGTGTATGCTATGTGTACACATATGGAGGCAAGAACAGGGTACTTCATGCCATTGTCTCACTCTCTGTCTTATTACTTTGGGACAGGGACTCTTACTAAACTAGAAACTCATCTTTTTGACCAGGCTAAGAAGCTCATGGGATTCACTTGTCTCTGCCCCATAATGCTGGGGTTTATAATACACACAGGCATGTCTGGCTTTCTATGTGAGTGCTGGGGATTTGAACTCGGGTCCTCATGCTTGCAGAGCAAGTGTTCTCACCCACTGAGCATCTCCCTAGCTGACATCTTGAAGGCTGATCTCTTAGGGATGGGTGTCAGAGCTCAACTGCTGCTGCTTTGCTAAGGTATCATTTCTAGTATCATTTCTGCTTTTTCTCATTGCAGGCCGAGAACAGCACTGTGCAAGGGAGCCTGCCACCTGCCTGGTTTAGAAGTGGTCTGCCGAGAGGACTGCTCAGACCCACGATCCTCTGGAGACAGATCTCAAAGCACAAAGCCTAGGGTCTGTGTAATGGTGGGGTACAAAACCTGCTTATTCTAGAACCTCTGTCACATTGAAACTGGTAGCAAAACCATGGGAGCTGGCGCAGTCATCACCAAAGGCAGCCCTGAAGCAAACTGCAACAAACAGGGGTTAGAGACAGGCTCACTCTATTCCCTGTGAGCTGTGAGGGCTCAGTTTCTGACCTGTGGAGTAGGGAGGGAAGTAGCTTTGAGAGCTGTCTGGAGGAGAGAATTACGTATACAACATGCCCAGTAGAGTTGCTCTTCCCCCAATATAACCCATACTTCTAGAAACAGACAAGAATTCTGCACTCCTTTTTAGAGGCAGGGTCTCTGCAGATCTCAGGCTGGCTTCACCTTCTCAGTCCTCATGCCTGAATTTCTAATGTGCTGGGACTACAACTGTGTACTACACACCTGACAATGTAGGCTTATCTTGGACCAGGGAAGCCGCAGGTGGTTGTAGTTAGGTCTTGCTTTCCAAAAGCAGGACAGGGTGGCTCATTTCAGATGTGTCACATGCAAGGATTAAGAGAAACTTGGTTCAGCATCTGAGGTGCTAAGGGTGTGTGACTTCAGTCAGGCTGTGACCTTCGGCAGGCCACTTCCACACATGTAGAGAGGGAAACAGAATTATTGGGAATATCAGAGGAAAATAATTCATAAAGTGATCAGCAGCTTAATCATATTTGGTTTTTTTTTAAAGCAACAATAAAAATCAGAGTAGGAATCAAATTTCTGTAGCTCACTGGTGCAGGCCAATCTGAGAGGGAGCTGAGGCCCAGCGTGACTGCAGGCCCCTTCCTGTCTGACTCTAGAAAGGGTATTTTGTCTTGGGGAGCTGAAAGCAGACAGCTGGCTCTGTTTTATAATCAGAAACAAGAAAAGCAACAGCACCCAAACCCTGCTTTCTGGGAACCCCCACCAAGAGGACATTAGCACCTCACATATTGTCCCGGGGTGGAGAGTCAGGGCTGATGTCCACATGTTAAACACTCTGGGTCTCAGTGCCTGGCTCCCAGCACTGGCACTCCCAGCATGTCACCCTTACATTCCTCCTGGTTTACTCAGCTGCCAATGGTGCCCTGGAATGGCAGGCTCTTCCAGGGAACTAGTAAGTTGTTCTGGGCCAGGCAACTGATAAGGCTGGGCTGTTTGCCTTGGTGACACCTGAACAACAGCCCTTCCCAGATCCCCAGGATTTATTCATGTGCAAGTATATGTTCACATGTGCATGCCTTTGGAGGCCAGAGAACAATCTTGAGTCTTCTTCCTCAGGCAGCATCCATCTTGTTTTCTGTGACAGGCTCTTTCATTGACCTCAATATTACCAAGTAAACTAGGGTGGCCAGGCAGGGAGTCACAAGGATCTGATGCTCCACCCCCATAGCATTGCCCTTGGCTCCTTACTGCTTATGCAACCATCATTTTACCAACTGACATAGCTCACCAACCCCTCCTCTGGGATTTAAATGTTTGGCCCAGGGCAGACAACTCCTCAACCTGGCAGGAAGCTGGGGCAGGAAGAGAGGAAAGCAGAGATGGCCCTAACAGCACCAAATCTGACTCCGCTGGTACCTGTGACCATGACCAACTGGTGCAGAGCCAGACTTGAGCAGGACAAAAAAGGCCAGCCCATGGCAGGCTTGACTGATGGGAAGACAACACACACCCATTCCCTGGGCTCTCTTTCTGCCTGAGCTGTCCCCTGAGTACTGCCTAGAGAAATAGGCCCCTTCCAAGTCCTTTCTATTCTAATGCAGTTCCACAGTGCAAACGGAAAATAGACAGCAATTTCAGCTGAAAGGTTGAAAAGACTGAGGAAACATGGTTTGGCAGTTCTCAAAACATTAAATGGTCATTTGGCCACTGCTAGCTAGGCATATGCTTTGAAGCTAAAACCTACATATAAGGTTCCTACTTACAACAACCAAAAGGTCTATTTAGTGGGGGGAATGAATTAGCAAAGTGTGGTATATTCATGCAAGGAACATAATTTAGCCATAAGAAAGAAGTTCTGTCGGGAAGAACTTCTGCTTGGAATCTTCACCTGGCATTTATGGAAACAGCAGCTCAAGGCTGCGCTGTGCGTAATTGCGGAAGGAAGGAGCTACTGCTGTGAGAGCGTGGGGCTCCTCGAGCAGCTGCTGTCCCCATGCTGGCCACCACTGACATTCCCTCCCTGACCAGGTGACTCAGGCTCTGCACCAGAAAGCTGACTACTGGGGTGGCAAGAGCCATCAATCCAGAACATCTGATGTATCTACATCAATACAGATAGACAGAATTTGTAACTTCTTAGCCAAATAGATGAAGAAACACTTGAGAGTGGCTAGCTGCTAACTTCCCAGCCTGGCTTATATTCCATCTTACTATTCTCCCAAGGAAGTGTGAGGTATACTTCCATCAAATATAATCAAATTTAGAGTCTAAAGGAGAGTCACACTGGTCTGTGTGTCACTTGGGACATAGACAAAAAGGAAAGATGTGTCCCAAACAAGTGAACCCTGAGAACTGCCCATGCACAGGTTGGAGTTTGTTTCTACCCTTTGAATTATAAGAATCCCTTTTAGTGAACAGCCTGGGGTATCCTTTCAGAAGGTGGCAAGGGTCACACACAGCACCCTGAGGTGCTGCAGAGTGGAGGTCAATGGCTACCCTTCCACCTGGCTCTCCTGACTCTGGCTCTGCAAAGCTGAGGAAGGCGACTGGAGAGGGAGCATGTGCTGTGACAGGCAACCACCTAAACTATTGCCAAGGTACCCCTGCTCGGGAGAGACATGTCTGGCAACAGAAGTTAGATGGTGGTGTTGCTGAAGATCTGGTCCTCCTATGTTCCCTGGGCAGACTAAGCCCTGGATGCCTGAGGTCCTATAACCTTTTCTTCTTGGTGTTCAGACAAAGAAGACAACTTTGGAGGGAAGCTGCTCTAAGGCTGACAGAAGCAAGTGCAGGCTTACATTTCACTTGACAAATACTGAATGAAGCCACAGCTGGGCGCTGAAGTAGAGTGGTGAATAGAACAGTTTCACACAGTGACATTCTCCATGGGGAAAGAAACCACATTCAGGCACACAAATATGTCAGCCAGCTATGGAACTGAATCCTATGGAGAAAATAAACTAGTGCAATGTGGTGGGGGAAGGGTATGGCCCTGATCAGCAGAATGCTCACAAAAGGCCTCTGGAGGAAGCAGCCCACACATTGTGCTTGGGCTATCCCTGGGAGGCAGACACCCAAGATCTAGGTAAAGCAGACAGTGTAAGGCCATTGAGGCAGGGCAGGACTCCATGGCACAGCAGCGGGTCTCTAGGTGTGCTCTGGAGCCTGCAGACAGTAAGTCACCCTTTCCCTTTGTACGCCTCTCTCTAAGGTGACCAAGGAAGGTTCCTCCTTAAACAGACCAATGCAGAAGCTCTCAGGCAGGCCTGACTGCTACTGTGCCAGACATTAAGATCCCAAACTGTAAAGTCTGAACAGAATTACCATTCACAGATAGTTATGCTTTTGATGTTTTATATGTGACAGACTATCAAGTAATTATGAAAAGCATTTTTAAGCTTCAATTTCTAGTATTATGAACATGGATAGCCATAATCCACAAGAACTCAAGCTCTCTGGACAGCCAGGACTTTGAAAACACACGAAGGGGTCTTAAGCCCACAGCCTAAGGAGTGCTGAAGGGAGGTGGAGGGCTGGTGAGCGGGCTGCCGCAGCCCAAGTGAGTGCACGTTGCGGGAGGAAGCTCATTGGCCTGTGCATCCTAGTGACCACTTGAGATCAGAGGGAGAGGTGTAGGCTTCTGGGAACATCCAGTTGGTGGAAACCGGTCACAATGAAGAAGTTGATCCTGTTGTGATCTACTGGGAAGTCTACAGGGAGCATCTTCTGGGGTAGAGCAAACAAAGCACTGGGGTGTCATGGAGAGGAAACTGATCAGAGTTCTTGAGTGGCTGCTGGGGTGCTAAGTGCTGGGAAGATGGTGGTGGGCTGCCATCCTTCCTCTCCCGTAACACCCACTCTTCTGAGGGCTCAGGGCACAGGGCTTTCTTTCTAAGCACCTGCAAGCACTTCTCTAGTGAGCATCAAGTTATGCAGTGGGGCTTGTAGGAAGGAGAAGTCAGCTCATGGGGGACATAAATGACAATGTCTCATCCCTGTCCAAGCTTTACGGCTCTACTAGAGCCAATTAAGGGTCGGATGGCCTCCCGCAGCAGCTCCCTGGGACATACTCTAGATCTCATAGGTATGGCCTCATATCCTCTGGTCCTGGGATCAGCAGCAGGACCCAGCAATGTCATGGTTGTGTGAACCAGCAAAGGCCCGGCCTCCACTCTGATGATTTCATAGACCCTGGCAGCCCCGGCAGGGCTGGGAGGCAAGGAAGAGAACTGCTCTCTCCTGCATTGTGCTAACAAAGAAATGGTGCAGATGCCGAGGACAGGTATGTTTGGCCTCAGTCTGCTGCACCCCACCTGGTTCTAAGGACTAGCTAGAAACAGGACTTATTGGTAAAGGAGATTTTCTCCTTTACCAATAAGTTCTGGGATGGAAAGAAGTGTGATGCCCCAAAGAGGGAATTTTTTTACCAGGCCAAGGTGTGTTAGTCTACCTACCCTCAGTTGTGGTGATTTGTATCAACTGAGCAACCACTGTTTCCAATGTGGTAGACCAGAAGACTTTTAACAAGGACAACCTGGATCCAGAAGGTAGAACCATCTCACACCTCCTAGCTGAAGATGAAGACAGGCTGCCATGCAACTCACAGCCTAAACTAGCCATTCAGAGAGAAAGCTGTTACAGGTGAAGGGCTGCCAAGTGACTTTCTGTTGCTGTTCACCTTTGGACTGTATCTACCAAAATTTAAAACCTTTCCCTAGCAGGGTGTGGTGGAATGCCTATCAACATAAAATGTGGAAAAATGCTTTGTTCCAGACATCCACTAGAATACCAGGCGATAGTTAATAAGTCAATTTTTTGTGCTAACATATAATGCTGACTTCAAATTAAGTACCCAAAGTGGGGAATCACATATATAATCACATACATAGCATATAACTGTGTATGATGCAAAGACATACATATGACATGCAAATAAACTTTTCTAGAAGGACATGCAAGAAATTGTTCACATGTTTACCTCTGGAGCAAAAGAGACTTCTTTACTTTTCTTTTTTTTTGAGATAGGGTTTCTCTGTGTAGCCCTGGCTGTCCTGGAACTCACTTTGTAGACCAGGTTGGCCTCAAACTCTACATCCTTTTGCTTTTGCTTCCCAAGTGCTGGGATTAAAGGTGTCACCATGCCTGGCTCCACTTGTTTGCATTTTATCAAATCTTGTTGGTTTTTAAAAATTATATAATTATGGTATACATGAAATAAATAAATCAAATCATGGATGAAAGCAGACTAAATCACAGGTGGACAGGTCTTGGATTTGAGCAGGCTGTCATGGCTATTTGCTGTTCCAACAGCAACAATCACTTTTGAGACTATCTCATAATACTTTCAGGTTTGCGCCCTGGACATGGAAATGTTAAGAGTGAAGAAGAGCCTGGCCAGTCTTCTCCGTTTCCTAATTAAGAGATTCACACACACACACACCCCCCCCCCGGCCCGTGGGATCTACTGAGGCCCATGCGCCAGGGTGGGACGGAGTGCTGCTCTGCTCAAGAAGTGGCTCTCTTTGCCCCTAACTTTCCACACAAGTCTCCCTTTCTGGAGGACAGTAGAAGGGCTGGAGACAGTGCTGTCGGAGGTGGGAGGAGCTTCTCCCAGACGGAAGAAGCAGAAGGCCTGTGGGCACTGGGACTTCCTCACGTGTTTACCCTTGTCAGGGTACCAGGAACCACACACTATCCTAGTCATCTTACAAGAAGGAAGACAACCTTCATTACTAATCAGCCAACTATTTCCAAGAAACTTTTTAGTCTTGATTCTGAGAGCTTTCTTCACCTACCTAACAAATCTCTGGAAAAGCAAACCCAAGTGGCGGAAGAAAGAAGGGAAAGCCAAGATCACATTTTAGGTGTGTGCCTCACTTGTGCTCTACGAAGCTGTGACCTCCAGCAGCCTGGGTTCTGGGAGGAAGTCTTCCAGCAGGCCTAGCAGGAAAGCACCCTGAGCCCCGAGCAGGAGGGCAGGCTTACCTGGCACCTTGTCTACGGATGCAAACACAGAGCGCTGCACTGTGGGGTCACTGCTGCCTCGGCGGCACTGGTCATAGAAACGGAAAGGCAGGTGCTGGGAGGAGGAGGAGCCAAGTCCAAATCCCAGGACTTCAGTTGTAGGCTGGATTGGGAGGTCCAGAAGGGCTATAATCAAACAGCACCAGAGTTTGTTCTTAGCATGTGGAACAGGGGACAGACAATTTGATATGACTTGGGCATCAGGCTAGAGAGATACTGGCCTTGAGAGTGCAACACTTGGGGGAACCCAAACAGACAGAGGTGGGAGACTGGCAGAATGCCAGAGACCCTAAGGAAGTCAAAACACTAGAAGTAGGGGCTTTAGGCGAAGGTTCAGACAAAAAGGCAAAGGTTTCAGGCCTGGCTGGAGAGAACAAATGCTGGGCCAATTTGCACTTTAGATCCGTATAAAAGATCCCAAAGGCTTAGCTTCGCATGCACTATCAGATCCCAGAGCAAGTGAGGCCAATTCTGCCCCAAGTTTGTGCATAGGCATACACAGACAGACAAACAAGCTATACAAACGAGTGATCCCTCAGTATCTGCAGGACTCCTCCCCAAAAGATACCAAAACCTGTAATTAGGTTCCTTATGTAGACTATATCTGTACATGACCTATATACATCCTGTCCACTGTCAATCATCTCTAGATGACTTACATTTAATGCAATCCAAGTACTATAGAAGGCATTCTTTCCTACACTGTTTAAGGAGTAAACTCATGGAAAAACTCTGCATAGGTTCAATACAAATGCAGAATTTTTTTCAAAGTTTTTTTGTATGTATTTATGTATATGTGTGGGTGTACATGAGGTCAGAGGGCAATGCTGACTATCTTCCTTGAATGCTATCCAACTTTAAAAAGGTTTTTTTCTTTTTTTTGTTTACATTGTTTTATTTTTTTCCAAAAAGGTTTTTTTCTACATCTATTTTGTGTGTGTGTCTGTGTGTCTGTGTACATGTACATACAGGCACCAATATGTAGCATGCCACATGTGTGGAGGTCAGAGAACAGCTTGCAAGAGTTAGTACTCTGTGTCCACCAAATAGGTTCTAGGGATTGAACTCAGGCTGTTAGACTCAGTGGTAAGCACCTTAACTTCGTGAGCCACCTTGCAAGCACTTTGCCTTAGTTTACGATACTCACTGGTTGAGCCATGGAGCTTCTCCATCTCCATCTCCCAATGGCTGGGATTATAGCTGCATGCTGCCATACCTTGCTTTTACATGGATGCTGAGGAATCTAAACTCAAAACCTCATGGTTGTGTGGCAAGCACTTTACTGACGGAGCCATTGCTCCAGCCCTATTTCAGATTATTCAATATTGGGGGGTGGAATCTTGACTATAAGTGCTCATGAGAATATGTGTACAAGAAAGCATAAATATAATGTACATGTTTGTATTTATGCGTGTGTGCTTACATGTCATAGCTGTTGTCTTCCCTTAAACAACTCTCATGACATATTAGTTCAGAGAGGCTTTTCAAAATCAATTTAGGAAATATCCGAGGTGTTTTATGCTAGCAGTCGCTTTAAGTGCAATCCTCAATTTTCAAATGAAATATCTGGCCTTCATGACAGCTGTGAGAAACTGATTCACATTACAGGGGAAAAGTCGGGAAATAAATCTTGAAAGGAAGTGCTGAATGATTTAAGTTACTCTACATATTACAAAACACTCCTGCCATGATTCGGCAGGCAGGTTTCGGCTGAGAAGCAAGAGGGGGAATGACTGAGGTGCACATCATGGAGGCATGCACAGCATCATAACTTCAGTGTCCAGAAATGAAGTGCACCCAGAGATTATTCTTCCTTTGCTCTCTAAGAGAATGCTCCCTCTTCATAGTGGGCTAGATTTGGACCTGAGCCAAAAGTACTAACTTTGTTTGTTTGTTTGCTCATTCATTCATTCATTTACTTACTTTTATCTTTTGTGAGACAGGAGCTCATGTAGCCCAGGCTGATATTGAACTCATTATATAGTGACAATGACCTTAAACTTGTATGCCTTCTGCCTCCACCTCCCAAGAGCTGGGATTATAGGAATGTGTCACTACAACTAGTTTGATATGGTGTCAAGGATCAAACCTAGGGCTTTGTATATGCTAGGCAATCATTCTACCATCTGAGCTACAGCTCTAACTTGGGAGTCTTGAAGGAAACATTAGGTCTGCACCACTCCACTCTGCCCCAGGACAATGATTTGCCTTCCACTTCAGGAGACAAAGAAATATCCTTATTTACCATGACACCCTGGACAATGCAGACCCCACCATCCTTGTGAGGTTGTGAGATGACCTCTGAATCTAGTTTTGGGTGCTGGTTCTCACCAAGAGGTATCAGGGAGAGGAGGGAAGGGTGAGGGAAATTCTGCTAGGCTAGGGCAGCTCAGAGGCAGTCCTTGTCTAGCATGTGTAAGGCCCTGGGCTTCATCCCCAGAGCTGAAACAAAAAATCCAAGTAGGAAGCTCTGCAAACTTGTTTTATGTGTAACTAAAAATTCACAGCCTTAGTTTCCTCTTGGGCATAAAAGGCTCTACCTATCTAAGAGCTGCTTGGATACCCAACATGGCAGGCAGCAGTCAAAGCACTCTGTGACCGTACACTTGGGTGCTTCAGCATGAAGAGTGAGGACAGCTGTCTCCTACCAACTGTCTGATCCTAGCCTCTTGTCTGGTAGGGAGAGTCACCTTCTTTTCCATGCAGCCCTGGAAATTTTCTCCACTCCAAACACTGGGATGCAGAAACATTCTATTCTTTGAAGCACAGTCCTGTCCTCGTCTACAGGAACCCTGGGACTTTTCTAGGTCAATGTGAGCAGCTGGTGACAGTCCTGTGGTGGTGAGCCCCTGCTCTTGAGGTCACTTACCAGCTATTCTCTGCATCTTCATACGTCTGGCCTGGATGCGGCCCTTGGCCAGGCGCTGTTTGGCGATGATGCAGCGGATATGATCAGAGAACACGAAGGTGGCCTGCAGGATGGGGAAGGGCTTAGAGTGTGGGCTGGAGGCAGGCTTGTGGATAGTGATATTCAGGGCACGGCTGTCATCCTCCACTCCTGTCACCTGCATGTCCTGCATAGTGGGAAGGCAAAGGCAAAATGTTCATCAGGCCCAGGGGTTAGCAGATTGCGGGGCGTCAGTGGTTCATGCAGAAAAAGACCAGCACTTTGAAAGCATTTTGAAGTCTGCTTTTGTTCTGTAGGAGGCCAAATCTCAAAGACTCAAAGGTGGGTGCAGACCATGCAGGCCTGTTGGGGAAAAGGGGCCAATGCTGCCATGGCTAGTAACTTCTTCCCATGAGAACTTGGGATGCCTAATGATTGAAGAGGGGCCGCCACTGTCACAACAAAAAAACTCCAATAATTCTTCCTTCTGGGAAACCAAAGGTCACAACTCCAAATACTTGTCACTACTTGGTATCATCTTAGACACCATCTCCTTGTTTCTCTAAAAAATAGGGCACTGTTGGTGTCCTTTGTCACATCTCGGAGGACAGTCCCTGAAAGAGTGCCTCCAGGACCATTTGGTAGAGACTTAAAGCCAGCTGCACGTGAAAGGGAGAAAAGACACTGACTGTATAAGGATTGGTTCTACATAAAGGCTCAGGATGGCTTCTGAGCTGAGTCTGCTGCCCACAAAGGTTAAAGGGCACATGAGATAAAAGCGTACCAGACAGAAGATGGACTCAAAGGTCAGCCATGCTAGAGGAGGTGGGAGGCACTGAAGGAGGTTCAGAAGGAGGGGGCTACTGCTCTTGGGCACTGCATTTGGCTTTCTCTTTGGAAAGAATGTTTGCATCAAAGGGTGCCAGCAGATCAAATGATGCTATTATAAATTCAAAGCAGGGAGCTAGGTGTATAGTAACAGCCTGACAAATAGCAGCTATTGGAAGAGAACCAAAACAGGTGGTGCTGGTAGGGTTATGTGACTTTCGTTGTCTAACAGAGGATACAGATTAATCCTTTGAGACAGAAAAACACTTTCCTGATATTAAGCACTAAAGAAATTGGTATCAGTCTTGATAATAAGATGCACAGGTCATCTACTGGGTGGTGTTTTACACAGGAGTCCCTGGGGCGGGGGGGGGAGGGAGATCCTCCTCATAGTCACTGGAAGACAGGAGGGTCTGGAAAGAGAGGAGTCTGGGAAAGAGAGGAGACAGGAGCAGCACCTTCACACACAGGTGTATCCCATGAAGAGCAGGCAACAACTGGTTGGCCAATGCTGAGGTGAGCAGTCAAATCAGCCTGGGCATGGTACTTCTGGGAACCAGAACAGCACAGCAAGAAAATGGACTTCCTTAAAATGGGGCAAGCCTCAGGCCAGAATAGGTTCACTGCGAATTTGGGGATAGGGCACAGTAGAGATGAAGTGGCAAGCTGCTCTCCATTCTGTGGGCTCTTTGTTTCATTCCCTCTGCAGCAAGACATTAGTCATTTGCTGCACTTAGGACGCACTGTAAGACACGGAGCCCAGTTGATGATGGCGCTGGGCCTGCTGTGCTCAGAGCCAAGGAGGCAATTCTCAGCAACTCCTGTGGCAACAATGATACTAGAGGAAGTTGGCAGGAGCTAAGAACTCTTAAAATAGCCACATTCCAAATTCTTGGTTATCTGCCTAGGGAAATCCTGCCCAGGGGCATGAGGAAGTGGAGCACCAGGTTTGGAGCAGCATGCTTGGAAAGTTGGGGATGGCTGAGCTTGCCCTGTGTAGCCACACAGCAGTTAAAAGAATCCCAGCAGGTTTTTGAAGTATGGCCTAATGATTCTCTGTATTTCCTTGGAGTTTGTTATATCCCCCTTTTTGTTTCTGATTTTGTTGATTTGGATATTCTCTCTCTGCCTTTTAGTTAGTTTGGATAAGGGTTTATCTATTTTGTTGATTTTTCTCAAAAGAACCAACTCTTTCTTTCACTGAGTCTTTGTATTGTTCTCTTTGTTTCTATTTTATTGATTTCAGCCCTCAGTTTGATTATTTCCTGCCATCTACTCCTCTTATGTGTGCCTGCTTCTTTTTGTTCTAGAGCTTTCAGGTGTGCTGCTAAGTAGCTAGTATGACATCTCTCATGAAGGCACTTAGCGCTATGAATTTTCTTCTTAGCACTGTTTTTATTATGTCCTATAAGTTTAGGTATGTTATGTATTCATTTTCATTGAATTCTGGGAAGTCTTTAAATTCTTTATTTTTAACTTGACCCAGTGATAACTCAGCAGAGAGTTGTTCAGTTTCCATGAATTTGTAGGCTTTCTGTTGCTTATGTTGTTGTTTAACTCCAGCTTTGATTCATGGTGGTTTGATAAGATACACGGTGTTATTTCAATTTTTTTTGTATCTGTTGAGACTTGCTTTGTGGCTGAGTGTACGGTCAGTTTTGGAGAAGGTTCCATGCAGTGTTGGGAAGAGGGTTTATTTGTGTTTTCTGATGTCTTCTTCAATTTCTTTCTTCAAAAACTTGAAGTTCTTGCCATACAGGTCTTTCACTTGCTTGGTTAAAGTGACACCAAGATATTTTATATTTTGAGATTACTATAAAGGGTGTTGATTTTCTGATTTCTTTCTCAGCCTGTTTATCACTTGTATATAGGAGGGCTACAGATTTTTTTCTTTTTGAGTTAATCTTGTATCTAGTCACTTGACTAAAGGTGTTTATCAGCTGTAGGAGCTCCCTGGTAGAGTTTTTGGGTCGCTTACGTATGCCATCATATCATTTGCAATTAATGATACTTTGACTTCTTCCTTTCCAATTTGTATCTCCTTGGTCTCCTTTGGTTGTCTTACTGCTCTAGCTAGAACTTCAAGTACTGTATTGAATAGGAGAGAGTGGACAACCTCGTCTTCTTGATTTTAGTGGAATTGCTTTGAGTTTCTCTCCATTTAATTTGATATTGGCATTTGGTTTAGTGTATATTGTTCTTATTATGTTTAAGTATGTTCCTTGCATCCTTGATCTCTCCAAGACCTTTATCGTGAAGGGGTGTTGGATTTTGTTGGAGGCTTTTCAGCATCTAAGGAGATGACCATGTGGTTTCTTTCTTTGAGTTGGTTTATATGGTGGATTACACTGACATATTTTGGATTACACTGACATATTTTCGTATGTTGAACCATCCCTGCATCTTGGGGATATAGCCTACTTGGTCATGGTGGATTATTTTTTTAATGTGTTCTTGGGTTTGGTTTGCCAGTTTTTTATTGGGTATTTTTGCATTTATGTTCATGAGTGAAACTGGTCTGTAATTCTCTTTCTTTGTTGGATCTTTGTGTGGTTTGAGTAACAGGGTGACTGTGGCCTCATAGAAAGAATTTGGCAATGTTTCTTCTGTTTCTATTTTGTGGAATAATTAATGCATTAATGCTATTAGCTTTTCTTTGAAAGTCTGGTGGAATTCTAGACTAAAACTCTCTGGCCTGGGCCCTTTTATTTGTTTGTTTGTTTGTTGTTTTTTTTTTTTTTGGCTGAGAGACTTTTAATGATTGCTTCTATTTCCTTAGGAGTGATCAAGCTATTTAAATTATTTATTTGATCTTGATTTAACTTAGGTAAAGTTGTTATTGGTCTGTTTAAATTGTTTATTTGATCTTGATTTAACTGAGGTAAGAGCTATCTATCAAGAAATTTGTCCATTTCTTTTAGATTTTCTAATTTTATGGAGTATAGGTTTTTGAAGTATGACCTAATGATTCTCTGTACAGTTACTTTGGAAGTTAGTGTGGTTTCAGTGTCTCAGAAAACTGGGAATCAACCTACCACAAAACCCAGCTATATTGCTCTTGGGCATATACCCAAAGGATGCACAAGGGCCCTTGCTCAACTATGTTCATAGCAGCTTTATCTGTAATAGACAGAACCTGGAAGCAACCTAGATATCTTTCAACCGAGGGATGGCTAAAGAAAATGTGGTACATTTCTACATGTTGAAGGTGAATAGATGATGGGACAATAAAAAGAAATCATCCTGAGTGAGGTAACCCAGACCGAGAAAGACAAACATGGTATGTTCTCACTCATAAGTGGATATTAGCTGTAAAATAAAGGATAACTAAGCTATAATCCACAGATCCAGAGAGACTAGATAACAAGAAGAGTTCATGGCGGGGAACACCCAGACCTCCCTGGGAAGGGGAAATATAAAGAGATTTCATGAGTGGATTGAGGGCAGGTGAGGATGGGAACATGAGCAATCTGGTTCGGGGGTGGAAGGGGAGAGTGCTGAAAGGGACTGCCGGGGCTCCATTTTGGAGTTGGGTAGAAGTCTGGTGCAGGGGATCTCCCAAGAGTCTACAGGGAGGACCCTAGCTTAGACTTCTGATAATGGTGGATGGGTAGCCTGAACTGGCCATCTCCTGTGACCAGACTGGTGCCTGGCCCAATTGTCATCAAAGAGGCACCATCCAGCAACTGATGGAGGCAGATGCAGAGACTCAACAGCCAAACATTAGATGGGATTCCTGTGGGATTTGGGGTTCCTGTGGAGGATGATGAGAAAGGAGTATAGGAACCAGAGGGGTCAAGTACACCACGGGAAGGCTCACACCATCATTCAACCTGGGCTCATTGGGGCTCACAGAGACTGAAGTGACAACCAGGGAGCCTGCATGGGACTGACCTAGGCCCTCTGCATATATGTTACAGTTATGTAGCTTGGTCCTCTTGTGGGACTCCTAACAGTGGGAACAGGGGTTGCTTTGAATCTTTCTGGTTTTTGGGACCCTACTCTTCATACTGGGTTGCGCTGCCCAGTTTTAATACACGGGGAGGTGCTTAGTATCACTGCAACTTGATATGCCATGTTTTACTGATACTCATGGTAGACCTGCCCTTTCCTGGATGGAGACAAAAGAGGAGAGGATTGATGGGGTGGGAGCGGGGGTGGGGGGTAGGATGGGAAAAAGGAACTGGGAAAGGAGGACGGAGGAGGGGGAGGCTGTGGTCAGTATGTAAAAGAATCCCAGCTGGTATGCAAACGCTAAAATGGCTAGACACACTCCAAGACAGGGTAGGAGAAAAGCCAGGCATAAAAATCTATGTACACTCTCAAATACATGTACAATTATCCCTTGGGTACTCCCCTACCCACTGAGACACCAAAATCTGCAGATGCTCAAGTCCCTTACTTTAAATGGCACAGTATCTTCATATAACCTACTACACCTTCATGTAGACTCCAAATCCTCTCTAGATGGTGCACAAGACTTCATGCCATATAGATGCTGTGCAAACAGTTATTTAGAGAATAAAGATAAGGTTGTCCTGAAACTCACTCTGTAGACCAGGCTGGCCTCAAACTTGGAGTTCTGTCTGCCTCTGCCTCCTGACGGCTGGGATTAAAGATGTGCACCACCACTGCCTGGTTATATTTCTTTCTGAAGTTTTTGTTTATTTGTTTTATGACAGAGTTTCATTATGTAGCCTTGGCTGGCCTGGAGCTTGCTATGTAGACCAGGCTGGTCTTAAACTCACAAGATCCACTTGCCTCTGCCTGCCAAGCACTAGGATTAAAGGCGTGTGCCATAACACCTGGTCTGTTTTTTGTTTTTGGAGACAGGGTCTCATGGAGCTCAGGCTGGCCTCAGACTCCCTGGGTAGCTAAAGGTGACCTTTAACTCCTGATCATCCTCTACCTCCTAACTTCCTGAGTTATAGACATGCATGATTATACCCAGTCTTATGTGGTGTTGGAAGTGGAATCCAGGGCCTCATGTATGCTAGGTAAGCACTTCTTATCAACTAAGCTACATCCCACCCCCAGCACCCTATCTTCACTCCCATCCTACCCCCACCCTCATTTTATTTTGAGACAAGGTCTTGCTACATGGACTTACCCAACTGATTTGGAACTTATTAAATAGACCAGTCTGTCTTTTAATTTGTGGATATCATCTTGATTCTTCCGCCTGAGTACTGAGATTATAGATGTATACAACCATGTGGTCCTTCCTCCATCAAGTTTGACTGACAATTGGTTGGATACACAATTTAAAAAACAGTACATATAGTACTTGCACTTGGCAGTGAAGCAGATCTGGAAAGATCAGCCTGACAATGGGCTGGCTCCTGAAGGAAGGGGAGAACGTTAGGATTAAGGCTTCAGTAAAGGGGACTTGGCTTTTGTCTGTGCAGTGTTCTGGCTTTTGTGCACATCCTTCCTGTGTCATTAGAAGTGATTGTAGAACTGACCCTCACCTGCAGAAGGCCTGCGGACTTGACCACGCCCCAGCTCTTAGACCCTCACCTGCAGAAGGCCTGCGGACTTGACCACGCCCCAGCCGAGTCTGCACACGTCAGGCTCTACCAGGCTCATCTGGTAGATATCCACAGCCAGGAAGCGCTGCACCATGCCGCCGTCCTTGCTGATGACTGTGCATGCAATCAGGTCGCTGTTATCTAGAAGAAGGAGCAGAGAGCAGAATGAGGCCTCGCTCACCTGTCCAGATGTCTCTTGAGGGGCCCAGCGCCATACACAACTGGGCTCGAGTGCCTCTGAAGCCAATTCTGCTAGGAGTTTCCTCACCTCTTTTTAGGCCTCAGATTTCTTAGGTTCTCAAAGCAATGCTTATTGGGACTGATCCAAAGCACACAAATCATTGGGTATTAGGTACCCAAGCTACAGTTCGAAAATAACTAACTACTGAGTGGGGGTGGAGCTCAGGAGTAGAACCTGCCTGGCATGTATGAGGGTTCGATCCCAGGCACCAAAACACCCACCACCTAGTAGCCCAGATCCCACGGCCACTCAGCCCAGTATTTCTTTTGGGTTGAAGGTAGTTTATAGCTATGATAATGTTTTTTGCTTATGTAAAGACAGGAAATCAAGGTCCCCTGCTCTTTGTAGCAGCACTACAAATCCTCAATTGGTGTCTGAAAACTTAAGAGCCCAGCTCTGAACTATGTGGAGTGTGATCCTGGGTCAGGCACTTGACCCCTCTGAGCCATGGCTTTCCATCTGGTAAATGGGAAGCAGGTCCCTTATCTCAGGGTACCTGGTACAGAAAAGAGCATGGTTAGGAAGTGTTCAGTGTGAAACAGTCCACATAGTGCAAGTCCCTCCTTCTACTTGAAATTTATATCCAAATGGGTTTTATTTAGCACCAATGACTCCGAAGTCACCCGAGTAACACAAGTCATTACTCATATCTGCAGTCCAGGCTGAGTTCCATCCAGTGGAATCTTTCATTTATGTTTTCAATAGATAGCTAAACCAGGAAAACCCCCAAATGGGGGAACAACTTGACCCTGACTTTTCCCATCAGATGGAAAATTACAAACCCATGTAACACTATACTCAACTAAACTTTGAGCAGTGGCTCAAAGTGAGGAGGGAAGTAGGAACTGGAATGGGCGTGTGTAAAGGAGCACTAGAACTAATGGAAGAACTTTCATTTATTTAGTTAGGTGTGTGCATGCACACTCATCCCACCATGTGTGTGAAGGTCCTCTGACCTTCCCTTCCACTATGTAGGCTCTGAGAATTGATCATGGGTCCTCAGGAATGGCAGCAAGTGCTTTTATCTACTCAGTCATCTCGTCAGACACACATTTATTTTTTGAGACAGGGTCTCTTTATTTAGACCTGGCTAACATAGAATTTGCTTTGTAGATCAGGCTGGCCTTGAACTCACAGAGATCCACCTGCCTCTGCCTCCCAAGTGATGAGACTAAGGACATGGGCTGGTCATATTTTTATTACATGTACCACTCTATTGCTTAAAATTACTTTAAAATGAGAAAGTATTTAAGATGTGCTTTTGAAAAACAACAACAACAACAAAACCTAAGGTAAAAATCACACTGAGTCTGGAGATGTAGCTCAATGATAGAGTACTTGCCTAGCAAATAGAAGGCCATGGGTTTGATTTCTGTTAGCACATATGCGCACAAATTGTGCTTATGTGAGGTTAGAGCTGTCGTTCAGTGGTAGAGCATTTACCTAGGATGTGTGAGGCTCTATCTAGGTTTGGGTTTTATTCCCAGCTTGTGGGGAGGCGGTATTTACAAACTACAACAGTGGGAACCACTATAAATTAAATGAAAAAAGAGGGTAGAACATTTAGTTTCATGATTTTGAGATGTGAGAACAGTATCTCTACAAAGAATTAGTAATCTTCTGGGCAAAGGGAAACATAACAAAGGTGATACATTCTAGCTCCAAACACAAATGGCAACAAACTTGGACTGAGTATTGTCTAAGGGGTACTCCACCTCACATACAGTTTTCCACTTTTCAACTGGCCTGAGGATAAGAGAGAAACCTCCCCTTTCTCTCTCCTTAGGCCACCCTAGTAGGATACAGTTCAACTTTGCTCTTTGAGGTTTAAGTTGCATGGAAATATGGCTTCTGTGTGAATGTTTCCAGAATATTCTCCATGCCTTTTATTTTTAAATTTAAATGGGCTTCATGCATCCATCTCCTCTTTGGTATATGACATCTGGGACATCATTCCCTAAAGCAAATGCCAGCCCAAATGGGTGCAACTGCCTGGACCTGCATGTGTCCTTTCTTGTTATCTATGGCAAGAATCCCCTTTTTCATTCCAGCTATCCAGTCAAGCATAAAGAACTTTTAGACAGTGTCTTGCTATATATTCTAGGTTAGCCTCAAACTCATTATATAGCCTAGGATACCCTCTAACTCAAGGTGATCTTCTTGCTTCCTGAGTGTTGGAATCAAGGCATGAGTCACCAGGTCTGGTTTATATTCAACCCTGTGTTTTTTTTTTCTTTAAAAACTTTGTTTCTTTTGGTGGTATGCATCTGTGTGCACGTGTGGGTGTGTGTGCATGTGCATGTGGATGCCAGGATCAAGCCTGGGTGTCATTCTTCAAGAGGCACCCACCTTATTTTTGGAGTCAGGGTCTCTCACTGGGGTCTGAGACTCATGAATAAAGCTAAGCTGGCTGGCTGGCCAGTGAGCTCCAGGGATCCACTTGCCTCCGCCTCCTCAGGGCTGGGATTTTAAGTATATACCACCCATATCCGGGGATTGAACTCAAGTCCTAGTGTTTGTGGGGCAAGCACTTTACCATCTCCCAGTCCCTTTGAATATTTGATTCCATATCGCATGGCTTTCTCGTCTTTTTAATTATCAAGTGTGAAAGCCACCTTGCTCATTCTTAGAAGTATCAACTTTGTGGTAGGTGAGGTTTATTTCCTTTACTCAATATTTAAAATATTTTTCCAATGAGAACCTTTTACTTTTCGACAAAGCCGGGCATTGTGTGGCGCATGACTTTAATCTTGGCACTTGGAGGTAGAGACAGGTACATCTCTGAGTTTGAGGACAGCCTTGTCTACAAAGTAAATTCCAGGATAGCCAGGGCTACACGGAGAAACCCTGTCTCAAAAAACTAAACCAACCAACCAACCAACCAACCAACCAACCAACCAACCAACCAACCAACCAACCTATCCACCTAGTTCCCAAACCCAAAGCAAGCAAGCAAACAAACAAACAACAATAACAAAACCCATAGCCCCCCAAATCCACACCTGCATTTTTCTTTCCCTTTTCCGTTCTCCTTTCTCACTCTTTTCTCCTTTCCCTTTTCCTACACCTGGACAATACATCTTTTTTCTACCCTTGCACTTGCGGTAGGTCAGACCAGTCACAATTGCTGGTGACTTGGGGTTTGCTGGGGATAGTGGGATTCACTGACAGGCAGTCCAACTATCTCACAGAACTGAGCTGTCTTAGGGGCTCCAGGGAAAAAGACCTACCACTGTCACCACAAAGAACAACAAAAAAGGAAAGATAAAACCCCAAAGTGGAACAGCTTTTAGAGCTGTCACCAAGACATCAAAGTCCTATGAAGACACAGAGACTTCATAAGAAATAAGAATACAGTGTGCAGGGGAGAGTACGGTGGGGACAGGGAAAGACGAGAAGTGGTATCCAGAGACTAACTGGGAGCAGCGTGCTTGAGGAAGCACGCACGTAAACACTGGCTCGGCGTGACTTGCACATGGGATTGTCAGGTGTCCTTCAGAAGTCTTGTCCAAGCTCAGGTGGAGGTTTCAGCTGCAGGAAGAGTCTAGAGAGCCGCCGAGCAACGGAACTGCCGAACCCCAGTTTGCCCATGCTCTTCATCTTGAGGAGAACGGGTGTGATTCTTCTGGGAATCAAAAAGCAGTACAGTGCTGAGGCCCTGTGAGGGACAGGGGCAGGCAGCTCTGTCCTAGGGTGTGGCAACCTCAGGAGCTTCCCTGTATGGCTCTCTAGAGTGTCCAGTGCAGGTGGCCTAAGGTCTTCCAGTCACCCTAGCATTGCCACGTTCCAGCCTGAGTGCCCATTTCACTTTCCTGGACCCTTCTCTGACTCTACTTCAGAAGGACTGAGCCTAGAACTCCCCTGAGAATCACTGAAGAGGAACTAGTAACATGGTTTGTGGGGGTAAAGGTGATTGCTGCTAAGCCTGATGACTTGAGTTCAATCCCCAGAACCCACATAGTTGTCCTCTGATATCTTCTCATACGCTGTGACGTATGTGTGAACACACATGTACATCCACACTATCAATAACTGTAAACAATATAATTACAAAATACTGAAGGAGTTGGGCATAACAGCATGATCACACCTGTGACCCCAGCTACAATGGGAAGCTGGCGCAGGAGGACTGCAAGGTCAAACTACCCTGGGCAACTCGTGTGTGTAAAAAGGGGACTGGAGCCACATAGCTCAAAAAACAAAACAATAACAGAAACCACTGCAGAAAACAGTATAGAAGATTATCCATGTGATCTAAATGGCAAAAGATGAACCATATAATGACCGTAAAGGACACAGATGAGGAGATAGGGACAGCTAATGAACACAAAAAGGGGCCTGCCCTCATGAGAAGTCAGGAACAAAATCAAAACAAGATACCATCTTCTACCCAGTGGGCTGGCAGTAAGAAGAGCGGTTGATAACATCAGGTGTTGCTGAAGATGCAGAGAAAGGCATTCTCAAAGGCTGATGGGAGAAGAAATGAGCACAGCCGTTTTGAAGGGCAAATTAGCATTATTCATTAAAACTGAAAGTTTCACATCCTATGACCCAGAAATTGCTATGTTCCCAAGAAAAACACTGCGTGGGCCAAGAGTGATGCCCAGGGATGCTGAGGGCTGCTTCTGGCTTTGTGAGGACCCAGATGTTCAGAAGTAAGAGAGAAGGAACCTGAGTAAAAAAGGTTCATTTTACTCAGTGTGGAAATCTCAAGATCAAAGCCAGCCAGCTGTGGAGTGATTTAGCTTATACATGGTCTTCTGATTTTCTAGTGAGAAACAGCTGCTATTGCATGCTAAAAGGTGACTGACTGGCTTGTGGCTGGTGCCTGGACTCCACGCACTGGTGAAGCAGGAGAATTAAGAGTTTGAGATCAGCTTGGGCTAGATAAAAAAACCATTCTGTCAAAAAAAAAAAAAGAAACGAAGGAAGAAAAGGAAGAAAGATGAGGGAAGAAGAAAGAAGGAAAGAGAAGGAAAGGGAAGAAAGGAAGAAAAAGAGAAAGAAAGGGAGATTGTACGCATGAGGATGCCCCTCCCCAGTGTGTATTGCATATGTGAGTACATGTTCGTATGTGTGCATGTGTGTAGGTCACAGGTTAATGTTGGGTGTCTCCCTCAGCTGTTTTCTACCTTTTTGTGAGACAGGTCTCTCACTCAGCCTGGGGCTCACTCATGCGCTGTGAGACAGGTCTCTCACTCAGCCTGGGGCTCACTCATGAGCTGGATGATGAGCTGCAAGGATCCTCCAGTGCCCCCCCCCCCAGTATTGAGGTTGTAGACATGTCATGTGAGGCTGGAGATCCACACAGGTCCTCATGCTTGTTATAGCAAGTGCTTTTTTTTTACTTGACTGGGCCATCTCTCCCCAGGCCCCTGTTTTTGTGTGACCCTGAACTCTAAATACTCCTGCCTCAGCATCTCAATTGCTGGGATTATGCATATGCTTTACCACACACTGCCAAGCCCGCTCTTTTTATCAAAAAGGAAATTAAAACAATTAGGAGTCTTAGAACCATGTCAATCTATGGGACTATAGTTCAGTAGCAGAGTTCTTGCGAAGCATGCATTGGGCCCTAGTTCCAATCCTCAGTACTAGAAAAGCAAAAAAGCCCAAACCAAGCAAACAAACCTGCCTGAGGCAATCCTCCTAGTGTAGCAGAACAGGCTGAAGGAGCCCTGAGGCAGAGTTTTCTGTAGGCTATACTCTCCAGGAATGCCCACCTTACCTGCTCTTTTTACAATGGGATTTGATTCTCTTATCAAGGTCCTCAAACCTGGAGGCCTCAGAGCAGCAGAGGTACCAGCAAAAATGATGCCACCGAATTTCTGATGTAAGGCCATCAGAATGATCTGGCAAATTCTCAACCAATGACATTGACAGCAACCCCCTGTCCCCTGCCATTGACCTGCCAATGCCCAGGCTAGACATCTAGCTGATGCCATGTACAGCAGTGGTAAGCAATTTCCTCTGGACCCTGGGCAGATTAAATAGTTGTGGGCAAAATGAATGACGGCCATTGTGTTAAACTATTAAGCTAGAAGATGGTTTGTTACTCAGCAAGAGATAATTGGAAAGGTGATTTGTTTTAATTCTGTGCTGTATCCAGTTCCAATTAAAATTCTAAAAGTAGGGATTAAATCTAGGGTCTCACACATACTAAGCAAGCGCTCTTCTACTGAGCTATACCCTAGTTCAGGGCTGGCTCTTCCTGACGCCCCAGTCTTATGGGGGGGACCTCGGGGAAACCAAAACCATTTCCCAATAGACGTTTAAGATGTAGGAGAGAAAGAAAGGAAAAGGGCATGGAAGCCATCACATGAAGTGCAGAATCAGGGCCACTTGGTCTATTAGAAAGAGACTGGGACCATAGAGACCAGGTTTAAACCTCAGTGCTGTCCAATAACAATGGGGACTCCTGGCAGGTTACCTCCCATTGAGACTCGGGTTTCCCACTAATGAAATCAGTCTGAAGATCCTGCAGTACTTCTAGGAGAGGGACACGGAATGGTGACCAGCTGGATCTTTGTCACGAGTGGTTGTGATGTCTTTCCAACCTAAGTCAAATACTTGGCAAAGTGCCTCAAATTTCTTGATCCAAGCCTCTAGAGTAAGGTCCTCTGAGAGCAGGAACTTGACCGAGTAGGTCTCTTCAGAGGGAGACAAGCTGTCAGGTTTGGAATTGTGTCTCAGAACTCCTGTGTGCCATAGGGCATACAGCCTATACAGATCCTGGCCTTTCTGTCCCCATCCCCAGTTGTATCTCAACCAACCCCAATGAATGTTGCTCTGAAATTTTACATTTCCTCCATCCCTGTTGAACTAGCCCCAAGGACGTAGGGCCTTGCCTGTTGCATTCATTCGGTGCTCCTCCAGGAGACCATGAGCGGAGGCAGTGATTGACTCTGAAGAAGCATTTGTAGATGAGATAAAGGGTGCTCAAGACTCCAGTGCTTGCACTTGAGACTCATACTTCTCAACCCACTGCTCTTTCCAGCCCCTGGGCTGCTGCTCTCTTTCTTCCACAGTTCCCTTGAACAAACTGTAGCTTGTTACTGAGTAGTAAATGGTAAATGGGGCTGATTGACTTTAGCTGTATTTAAATGATTCTTTCCTAATAAAATATGGATGCCAGTACATAATTTAATTCTTGGCATTGGTGGCTCCGGCTACATTTAGAATCAAGAAAGTCCTTTTCAGCAGGATTTCTAGGCAATTGGAATTCCAGGACACTCTGGAATTCTGTAATCTGATACCTTAGGTTATAGGCACCCCCAAGTTTTAGGAACACATCATTACGTTATTAAGAGGTAAGGAGAGGCTGAGATAGAGGTCCACTGATTCTTTTGAGTAGGCATCTGGAATTGCAAGACTGTAGGGCCTCAGCTAGCCTTCCAAGCTGCTAGCACACCAAAAGGCCTCTGATTCCAAAGACCACCTCCAATTTCTTCTGCCCATCCACCTAAGTCGGTTTAATTTCTCTGCACACATGCTACCAGGAAATTGCAGGGCCCTATGTGCAGTACAAGGCCGGTAAAGACATGGAGGGTTGATGTACACTGGTGTGGGGATGTCATTCCATTCCCAGCTTTGCATGTTCTCTAAAGCTAGCATACAAAGATGATCTAAAGGGTGACCCTGCTCCCCAGAATTTTCACTAATGACAAAAGCCATTGTATGCCAGGCCCTGAGCTCCCACTTTAATGCAACCCTGAACACCATGAAAACAAACAAAACAACAAAGAACAAATTGTGGGCTAAATAACTTCCTTTCTCAAGGACACACTAACACAGGACATGGTGAAGGTACCAGCCTGGTAGAACGTACCCAGCACTACCCCAAGCAGACTGACTGAAACCTAGGATTCATGTCCCCTGCATATGGCCAGAGAGGGGTCTGGCCCTTCAGAGAAGGGGGCATCTCCAACCTGGGCTAGCTGCCAAAGGTGGATGCCTGCTGGCTGCAGTAGGTGACAGATGACTGGCATAAACTCTCAGTGGGCAGACCCTGAAGACCGAGAGCCCAAGCCACCTGTGTGTTACATGGCTGCCCAGGGCAAGGTCCTGCTTCACTGGGAGACCCAGATCCTCCTGTCAAAATCTGTATTCCACCATTCAGTTTCTTTTCTTCTTGTAAGCAGGATAAATTGTGAGGCTTCCTGCTGCCTCCTTCTAGAGGCCGGTGCACAGTGCTTAGCGAGACAGGCTCAGGTCCTGTCTCCAGAGAGCATCTACACGTGGACCATGAATCTTTCATCTGCCACTTCTGGGACTGGCCTCACAATGAGGTAGCTGGTCTTTCGTAGCACTGAAAATCCATTCATTCCACAATGAAAATGATGGATGGGAGTTGTTCCCACTGTGTTTCTGTGGGAGCTAACAATGAGCACCTTATTGAAAGCTTGGCTGTTTCTAATGTAACCCAGAGAGGCTGGAGTGACAAGGCCCAGGCCCCAGTCAAGTCTACAAGCCAACAGAACAGTCTTTTAGGAACTAGATCAGGGTGTGTGTTGGGGAGAACATGGTTCCTGACACCCAGATGGTTAGCAATGAGGTATGAACGGGTACACTCAATTAGGCCCAGAACTTCCCCTGACAGTCAAATCAATCCTTTGAAGAAAATTAAGTAACAATTTCTCCATCAGTCCAGCAACAGCTTAAGGGGTATTTGCTGCAAACAGCAATCAATTACTCTGTCTTCTTTGAAGCTCCCTAAAGCATTCCTTCCCAGTACAAGGGCAGCCATGAAGCATGATCCCTCCCTCTGGGATGAAGAGGGTTTGCAAATGTCTCTTTGGGAGTAAGGGGCAAAGGTGTGCTACTGGAACTCCTTAGGTTTCTAAAGAATAGCAGCAACTAGCAGGTAGAGAGCAGGCAATTTGCTGAAGTGCAGTCAATCACGGGAAACTGAGCTTGGAGCTTGGCTTCAAGGTTTCAACAGCAACCTGTTGGGCTGCTTCTGCTACCGCTTCAGCAGCCTCCCTGCCCTTCCCCTGGCCTTGGACCTCCTCTGCACTCACTTTAGCTCACAGAGCAACTGCTGTTGTGAGAACTCTGCTTCTGGACACAGAGACATTTGCTTTCCCTCCGGTAAGCACAGATCTGTGTAAGCAGAAGCCTTGTGTGCTCCAGGCCAATGGCCCGAGGGCTCGTGTAGCCGCCCTCATCTTCCAACTGTAGCGAGCCTCAGCTGTGACTTCCTTCAGATGCCCCACCTGCAGGTTACTTATAGCTGTACTTTATGATATGCAAGCTAGAGTATTAGGGAGAAGGGTATGAAGGTCTGAGATTTGCTTTGAAATGAATTTGGTAAAGTAAGGACTGGACTGGGGCTAGCTTAGTAGCAGAGTGTTTGCCTAACAGGTGTGGATTATATTCCCAGTACTTACAAATAAATAAAATTAGGTGGGTAGAGAAGTAGATGGGTGATAAAAAAAGAATGGTGGGATATGTTAGGTAACAGGTAGGTGGTACATGAGTGTTGTTCACTGCATATCTCTTTCAACTTGGCTGCATGCTTGAATGTTTTCCAAATGGCTCACCAAATTAAAATTGACTTCCTAGATCACATGCAAATAAGCCACAGCAACATGTCTGATACAAGAAGTTGCTCAACACCTAGTACCTAGGCCATATGATTGCTAATTATGCTTCTCGTCTTTATTTTGAAGATTTGTTTAATTGTATGTGTGTATATATTAGTGCAGGTGCCTGTAGAGGCCAGAGCTGTTGGATCCCCCTGGAGATGGAGTCATAGGCAACTGTGAGCCAGATGTGGGTGCTAGGAATTGAATTTGGGTTCTCTGGAGAGCAGTACTCACTTTTAACCACTGAGTCTCTCTCCGGCCCTCTCACTTCTTTTTGAGAAGCAAATTTTATTTATTATTAATATTATCACTGTATGTGCATGAGTGTGGATATGTGTGTGCCACGGCATTGGTGTGAAGCTTAGGTGACGATTTTAGGACTTTTAGCAAGTTTTCTCTTTCCACCACGAGAGCCTATGATCTAATTCAGGTTGCTTCAGGCTCCTGTGAGGAACACTTCTAACCACAGAGTCATGTTACCAGCCTTCCTCCTCCGCCCCGCTATTCTTTCTTTCTTTCTTTCTTTCTTTCCTTCCTTCCTTCCTTCCTTCCTTCCTTCCTTCCTTCCTTCCTTCCTTCCTTCCTTTCTTTTCTTATAGATAGGGTCTTAGTAAGTACAAATGGCAAAGAACTCAGTATGTGGTTGAGGGTAACCTTGAACTCTTGATCTTCCTGTCTTCCTTTCCACATGTTAGGAGTGCAGGTGTGTGTGTCACCATACCTGGCTTATGCAGTGATTGGATGGAACCTAGGGCCTTGTGCATTGGAGGTAAGCACTCCACCAACTAAGCTACATTCTCACTTAAAAAATTATTTTTTTCCTTGTGTGTGGCAGATATGTGTGTGAATATGTTCAAATGTATGAATGTATGAAGGAATACATGCATGTACATGAAGTTGATGTCAAGCATCTTCCTCAAGCGCTTTCCACCTTTTATATTATGGTAAGTTTTCTTGCTAAACCTAAGCTTGTCCAATGAGCCAGGCTGCTGGATAGTAGCAGGAATTACAGCTTTGATATGGATACTGGGGATCCAAACTCTGGTCCTCATGCTTTTATGGAAAGTACTTGAACTGAATAGCCATCTTTCTGACACTCCATCACTTCTATCCTTTCTTTCCAGTGCTGCCAGTGGAGTTCAGGCTGCATGCATGCTAGGCAAGTAAGTGCTCTACCAGTAAGAGCCCTTTATGTCACTTTGACCAATGACTATAAAATGCCCATATCACAAATACCCGTTTGATGCCCCAGCAGAGACATTACTTCTTAGCCTTCCAGGAACTTGGTGTGCCACTGAGAACACTGAACTAGCACTCAGTCTGCAGACACAAATAGGTATCTGCTGTTTGCTCACTGGGCAGCTACTATGTGATGGGTAGCTGTTTACACAGCTCAGGAGAAATGGGAAGGAGAAACACTGGAGTCCAAGGCTGGGATAGGGTGTCAGGCGCTTGTCCCAGTGTCCAGAGCTGGAACTGGCTCAGCTCCAGCTGCTCCAGAGGTGAGGTTTCCCACAGCCACTTCCTTTTTGTTAGTCAGCACTCCTTGCCTACTCAGATATGCAAATAATTTCCCAAAGTTCACAAGGAACCCATCCCCTGCTTATTTCCCCCTAGGAAAATTGCCAGAAACTCCTTTCAGAGGATAGAATGAGAATTTTACCTTTCCCATTCCCACAGCTCCAGAAATGCAGGCAGGGTGGCATAGCCTGTCCTCCCAACTGCCCCAGTCTACAGAGCAGGGAGCTCTCAGAATAACTGTCATTCCTTGTTTTTCTCACAAGCATAGCATCAAGTTCAAAGATAGACAACTCGCTGAGAATGCGATTACCAGAAACCAGGTCCAGATGAGCAGCACTTCCAAGTAGAGTGTGGCACAGCCCCTTATCGGGTAGCATACAGTCTGCCACCAGGGCAGATCTCATCTTCTCCTGCAGTGGTGACCACACTTATCTCTGCTTTGCTCTCAGAATGGTACATTTGCATAGAACATTGCATAATTTCCTCTTTGAAAACAGCCCTGTTTGGCATGAGTAAATAAAGTTACCTAACCCTGTAGTGAAGGGAAGGTTCCAGATTTCCAAGAAGAGACGGGAATACCTGAGCTGCGCTGTCGCACTTGGTGGCCTGCCAGCCTTCTCACACTTTTGACTGGAGCCCTCCAGAGGATAAGGCCAGGGTCTTGTTCACACTGCATTTTCTAGGTGGGGAAGATACCTTCCTGTTCTGGGTAATCTTCTGAGCCTGAGATTCCTAAAAGGACACATGGAGACACACCTTCCTTTTGTCTTTCTGGGTAGAAGATTCTTGAAGACATAATTGTATCTTTTTCTTTTTACATTTCTTCTTCTAGATATTTTATAAGACAAGAGTTCATGGACTGGAGTGGCAAGCACAGGACATGTTTGTGGGATTGCCATGGAGTCGCAGGGAAGGCTGGAGAGAATAGAACAGTGCCCAGCACAAAAGTGAACTTACCCAGCAGGAGCAAGCTGATCTGGTGGGGACTACAGTGAGGGGGGGTCTGGGTCAGCAGCCCACTGAGCTACCTCCTAGGCTCTGTGGCCCCTATCAAGGCATGGCCTTTGTAGGTGGGCTTCAGCTGGTCTCCTTGTTTCTTAAATTAAGAGGTTTGGACTAAACCACATGCCTATTCTCTGATGGGAAAGAGTGTCTAAATTTCATACTAGGGACACATTTATGGCTGTTTGGCAGAAATTAGTTCTCAGAGTGAATGCTTACTGGCATAGCAGGCTGATTTTTAATTAGCTTGTGGGAATCCAGTACACTTCAAACATTAACAGTAAAATATGGGAGACCTCTGGTGGAGATAGCCCACACCTTTGGACTTATACAAAAGCTTCAGACTTCACAAACCAAATTTCCTGCTTTTTATTTCCAATTTCTGGTGTTGACAATGATTATCAATAAGCTTCTGGTACCAGAGCAGCACTTTCAGAGTGTGTGATATAAACTGGTATGGTTAATATAAACCCGACCTTACTAGCACACCCCAGTACAATACCACACCCAGTCAGATGGCTTTTCAACTACCAAACTCTGCCTCCAGCATAATCAATACTGCCACACTCATTTATTTTTCTTCTGACTTTTTTTCCCTTCTCTTAAAAACGAACTTGTTGGCTGGAGAGATGGCGCAGCAGTTGCGAGTTCTTACTGCTCTTGCAGAGGAATCAAGTTCGATTCCTAGCACCCATATGGTGGCTAACAACTATCTGCAACTCCAGTTCCAGGGGCTCTAACGTCCTCTTCTGGCTTCCACAGGGAACGCATATACATGGTGTGCAGACATATATGCAGGGAAAACACCCATACATAGAAAAGAAAAATAAACACACCCTTTAAAAAAGAATTAAACAAGAAAGGGAACTTCATTCATTCATTCCTTTATTTTACTTTAGTCATGTGGCAAACTTGTCTCTTAGCTGAATTTGGGGACACATTCAGGAGACTGAGGCAGAAGAATTGAAAATTGGAGATCACCCTGAGCTACCTAACAAGACCATGTCTCATATATATCTAAACAAATAGGGGATAAGACAACGGCTCTGCTGGCCAAAGTGTTTGCTGTGACAGCCCGAGTTCAATCTCAGAAACCCACAAGAGTTAAGATGGGGTGGCATGTGTCTGGATCCCCAGCACTCCTACAGTGAGACGGGAGGAAGAGAGAGGAGTCAGCTAGTCTGGAGCACACTGCAGTGGCAGAAAACAAGAGACTGCCTCAACGAGGTGGGTTTGAGAAGAGAGCCTGACAAGTTGTGCAGACACACCTGCATTCTCTTCTATATACATATAATACACAAATACACTTTAAAAGCAAATGAAGCTGGGAGGTGGTGGCACACACCTTTAATCCCAGCACTTGGGAGGCAGAGGCAGGTGGATCTATGAGTTCAAGGCCATCATGGTATACAGAGTGAGTTCCTCGACAGCCAGAGCTCCACAGAGAAACCCTGTCTTGGTGGGGGTGAGGGGTGGGCAGAGCCTGGGAGGCTGCTATGCAAGTTTGAGAATGAGATGCTGTGTCTGTAATTCAAGCACTCCCGCAGGGAGAATTCCTGGGAGCTCCCAGGTCAGCAAGTCTGGCAGATAGTACCCAACGGTGAACAGTGAAACACACTGACTTAAGGTGGGAGCAAGGGCCTAGGTCCAAGGGTGTTCTGACCTCTACAGTGTCCACACTCACACACTCCAATACCCATGCATACACTGGGATGGCTAACTGGGCAGAGGCATTCAAGGCACTCATAACGTTAGGGGCCTAAGTCTGGCTCCATAACATATGTAAAGGCGGAAGGAGAGGTCGCTTCTACAAAGTTGTCTTTGTAGAAGACCACACCACAACCTTGCTATGGTATCCACAATAATAATAACTCAAAATAACAATGAAGGAAGACTTCGCATAGGGGAGAAGGGATGCCTGTTTTAGGTGAGACACTGGTGGGCTGAGACTGAACACTTATTCCCTGTTCTCAGAAGGGAGGAAACGGGAGACACAGAGTGTGACTGTCAAGGACTGTGTAGGTGGAGACTCTCACACCAGAGTGTATGCATGTCCCTCCAGAGATTTACTAAAATGTCAAAGTCATATGGCGGAGGGGTTGTGTGTCATGGGCTACAGGCAGGAGAAAACAAGGCAGGGCTGAGAAACTTGCCCTTCAGCAGGGCTGCGATATGTGGGTCAGTAGGATGTCAGTCAGGACAACTTACTAAAGCCACGTTAAGGAACACAAAAAGACGCCCAAGAACTAGGGACTAGGAAAAATCATTATGGTAACTACAGACCCAGACTGGAGCTTACATGTGAAAGGGGGTTTACTGAAGATATGAGGGGGGGAAACAGGATTTCTTATTCATTCCATTATTTATTAACTAATCAATTAACCATATACTTACTGTGTATCTGCTATGGGCCAGGTACTAAGGATGTAAGGGTAAAATGAATTCCTGCCCTCACGAAGCCACAATCTGCTGGGTACCGATGGCCCTTACGACAGGGGTAGAGTAAATCAGGAAGGGTAAACTGTTAGCACAGTGAGGAGGCAGTGATTAGCTTAGCCTATTTAGAATCTTTCAAAGGGCCCTTGCAAATCCTGCAAATTGACCATTTTCAAAAATCCTGTTCATTTGCAAAGGTGTACCCATGCCAATTTTAAAAAAGTTACTGGCATATGTATACTTCATAGACACTGGGCACTGTGCTAAGCAGTTTAAGCCATACAAGCAGGAAAAGCAATTACCTGAATCTTACATATGAAAAAGCAGGGCAGTGACAGGACCAGCAACTGGCCTGAGATTCCGCAGGCCAAGATCACAATATTGTGATCTTCAGGAGGGTCAGTTCCCAGGACCTCAGCAGGAAATGCCCACCATAAGTTCAGGCCAAGTCCTTCTATATATACTTCCAATCAAACTATCAGACCCTAATCCTGAAAGATTCTGTGGATCACACTAAGTCACATGAATCTGGAACAGCTGGGAAAAGGACATTTGGCTGCCTGTACTAAGAGATCATCTGCTTACAAAGTAAGAGCTGGGTGACTTCACTTTGGTCAGGCTGCATAAATTTTACTCTTGCTAAATTCTTGGCAGTGGAAATATACCAGCTTGGAAAGAAAGGTTAGCTTAAAAGACAAAGAGGAAATTTGGGCATGACAGTGGGAGGGAATAATGGGTGGCAAGAAAGCCTGGTCTCCATGTTGCCAAAGCCTCTTAAGATCTACAGCAACACTGAGCCACCCACCCCACCCACCCCAATCCACGAGAGATTTTCCATCTTGGTGCACAGAAGCAGATCTATGGAGTTAGGCTGTCACAGATTTGAATTCGTTAGGCAATGAAAAGAGCTAGTCAAGTAGTCCCCAGGCAATCAGTATAAGTTCCAGATAATGATGGACCCTTGAGAGGGATATAGTTAGCAAGGGTGCTGGACTTGGTTGCTTAGCTTAATGAAGTCATGCTTAACTGAGCCCTAGATGTAACCCTGGCTAGTTAAGAATCACAGTTTCCACAGTCTCTGCTTCCTTCCATAGGCTGGAGGCTTACACAGTGCAGCTTTGGGACTCTACTTGCCACCCTCCACTCAGACAAGGAAGAATGAGTTGGCAGAGGGTCAGTGCCCAGTGGACAGCTCTGCAGCTCTTCTCATGTCCCACCACACTCACAATGGTTGTGAGGAGTCTGCATCCTATGTCCTAGTGCCTGGGGAGGACCCTAGGGCTCAGCAAAGGTGAAGAAGGAGCTGGAATTCAGAGATTCCAAACCTTGTACTATTCTCCTCTCCTGACCAAAATCTACTTCTAGACCATGCTGCTCAGCAGGGCTTTTTGCTCAGACAGAAATGCCCCACAAATGTGCTGGCTAATTTGAAGCTCCTAACCTATGTGGCTATTTCAATTTCAATGAATTAAAATTAAGTTTAAAATGCACTTCCAGGGTTCAGTGGGAAAGGGTGCTTACTGCCAAGCCTGACAACCTAAGAATAATCTCTGGAACCCACACAGATGAAGGAGGGAACTGATTCCCACAAGTTGTCCTCTGATACACACACACACACACACACACACACACACACACGATTAAATGTATGCAAAAACTGAACTGTTTTCCCACTGCTGGATAGCCACATGTTACTGCACTGGACTTGAAATGTGGCTAACACAACTGAGCAATAGAATTTTAATTCTGCCTTCATTTTCATTAATTTAAGTTTTGATAACAGGATCTGTTTCTTCCTCTTATTCCAGGACACAGAATGGCTAGAATGTGTCTTCAGAAGAGCTCACTGACAAAACCCCAGTAAACAGGGAGGTAGCACTTCACCCAAAGGTCTGATGGACCACCTGGGCATCCTCATGCAGGGAGTTAATTACAACAACCCTGAACTCAGTCCTATGAGTCAGTGCTCTTTGCCATTAATGCTTTAGGTAAAGGAGGATATAAAATAATAGGCCAGGGAAACAAATTAATTAAGCTAAGCCTTTAAAAATATTTCTGATACATCAAACTCAAATGAAAGGTTAACATACACAATGGAAATATTAAAAGGCACTTATAGAGGCCCTCAGAACACAGGGAGAGAACACTTAGAATCTGTCAGGGATGAGGAGACTGATTAAATCTTGAAGATGAGGTAGTTGGTGAGTGATATGAGAGGCATTTACTCACAGCTGAGAATTTAAATCAGAAAAACAGCTTCTAGTTACTCACCCAGATACTGGGAACATAGCTGATGTCCACCAAAAGGGAAGTCTTTAAGCTAGGCTTGCCATCCTTGAACCCCTAAGCTCATTGCAGAATTACATGCTTATGACATACCCATAGATGGGCATAGAGTGGCAGTTCCAGGAGATCTATGCTCAGCAAGTGGGGTTCAATGAGGAAAAACTTACAGATAAAAGGGAAACAAAGTCATAGCAGATGCTTTCAATGGAACACTGTGTAACTGTTTTCTGCTTGTTGGTTTTGCAGTACTCGGGTATTGAACTCAAGCACTCTATCACTGGGCCATATCCTCAACTTTACAGTTTGGTTTTGAAAAATGACAGGAACCGGAGAAGCAATAGCTCAGCAGTTAAGAGTCAGAGGACATGAGTCTGATTCCTCATGCATACACTGAATGGCTCACATCTGCCTGTAATTCCAGTTCCAGGGGGCCTGACATGTGATGTAGGGACTTGCACACTCATGCTGCACATATATACAACCAGGAATACACATATACACATAAAGCAAATAAATGCTGGGTGTGGTGATGAACACATTGAATCCCAGTACTTAGGCATATTCTGTGAGTTCAAGGTCAGCCCAGGCTATAAATTGAGACCCTGTCCAGAAAGAAAACAAAAGGCTTTGAAACAGTGCTGCCATAGTTGTACCAGCTGCACCAATTATTATATCCTCCTTAGGTTACATCCCTACTTTTGTCTTTTTTTTGCTATTTTTAAATGTCTGAGTATGTGTTTATCTATGTGAATGTATGCCAGGTACATGTGTCTATGTCAATGTTTGTGCAGATACCCACGGAGGTCACAACAGAATGTTGGCTACCTTGGAGCTGGAGCTATAGCTATAGCTGGAGCACCTGATGTAGGTGCTGGGACCTGAACTCACGTCCTCTGGAAGGGCACCACATGCTATTAATCCCTGAGTCATCTTTCCAGTCGACTTGAATTATTTAAAAGGACACTTTGTACTATTTATATAATTGTAAAATTATCATAATCTGTCAACAGACTTAACTGGGCACAGAGGCAAAATATTTCATATATGCGCCAACAAAACCTGCCTTAGGTACCATGCTCTATAAAGTTTGGCAGAGCAGGTGGGCCAGTGATAAGGTTGGGTGCACACAGGCCTCATGGGGGAACAATGAAGATTACAGAATGGCAAGCATTAAGTGAAAAATGCCCTCCTGGCTATTGTGAGGTTATGGCATGGTTACAAGTATCTCTCTCTCTCTTTTTTTTTTAAAAAAAAATACTGGTCTCTTTTTCTTATTTTTCTACAATGAACTGATAAATACTGTAGTTTAGAAAAATGTCAGTGGTCCTGATTTCTCCCACAGGGCAGTGTGCTTCTTGGTCTAGGGCTTTGGGAGAAAACAACCCATCTATAATTGTGGTGTGGGGGAGCAAGGAGGAGGGTGTACACAGTGAAAGGCAGCAAAGACCAACGCCCACAGCAAAAGCTCTGTCTGTGATGGTTACATCTCTGGCCCTGCTTGTAGCTCTTCTCTTTTTCAGCTACCCAGAAAGCTGTGGCAGAGCTGTGAGCTGTGCCAATTTCTCAGTCTGTTTCCCTCTGACGGTCTCTGCCCTGCACACAGCTGGCTGTTCAAATGGGACAAGCTGTTCTGCACAGAAACGGCAAGGTGGACTCATAAAAAGAGTCTGGGGTGGGAGTTAGAGCCAGAACCGGTGCCGTGCGGACAGTCTGGGGTTAAGGACTTCACAGTTTGATTCCCCAATCTCATTTCTGAGACAGGGTCTCCTACATCCAAGGCTAGCCTAGAACTCTCTATGTCACAGAGGATGACCTTGAACTGATTCTCCTGCCTTCACCTCCCAGTGTGCTGGGCTAGATATATACTGACAAGCTTGGTTTAAGTGGAGCTGCAGATAGAGCCCAAGGTTCCATGTGAGCTAGCCCATCCTGTTTCTTGTTCACTCTCTACTTTCCTTCTTGTGTAACCTTTCCTGTCTGACTTCTCTGTTCTTGAAACATGACCTAGAAAAGGCAGGCTTTCCACCTTCCATAATATTACCACCCACTTTTTCCTGCTACTTACACCAAAGATCCCAAACTTACACACTTGAAACAGAGTGTCATTTCAAAGATTACCCACTTACAAAAAAAAAAAAAAATTAGCAAGTGTTCAAAGAAGAAACAAGTCATGGAAAATGTGACTTTCTGCTTCCTCACACCTCCCCAGAAGAAAGTAGATACTTCAAAGACATCCCCAGTTCTGAGGGAGCTAAGAACTACTAAAGGTTAAAGACTGTGCTGGGCTCATCACTGCCGGACAACTTTTTCCATTATGTACTCTGAGGGCCATGGCTCCTTTAAGTCAGCCCCCACTTCTTCCTAATAACGATAACTTGATTCATTCTACAGACTTTATTGATTTCAATTTGATTCATGTAAAATTCATGGCTACCGTGCAAAGCTAATTTTTCACATTTGAGTTATAGTATGAACTGTATAGTAGAAATGGGAGTGCAAAGAGGGGGATAGGGTATGCTGTGTGTGTGTGTGTGTGCATGTGTGTGTGTAGTTTGGGCAGAGAGTGCCCAAGCAGGTGTGCAAGGCCCCTAAGAAAATAATTGGAAGGGTTTCTTTTCTAAAGAACTCACATGCAAAAGGGCCACATGAGGTCACTTCTTAAGAAGGGAACTGCCTGGTGTGGGCGAGGCAGATCAGCAAGGCCTCTGCTTCAGACTGTGAGGGAGGCCTCTCAGCTCTCCCAGCTGCCCCCAGAAGAGCAGCTGGAGCCATCAAGATCCGTTAGGCCACAGAGCCCAGTGCCTCCTCCCACAGCTGTGCACCTGGGGATGTAGCAGGCGCTGCCTCCAGACTCTTACTGTAATCACACTTGAGGCCTGGAAACTTCGCAGGCTGGGCCTCCTGCCACTGTTAAGAAGAGGGTTCTGGGTCTGGCCTTTGGAACCCCTGACTCATGCCACCTTTCCATTTCCCTCTGAGGCCTGAGCCTGCATTTTCTGTCACCTAAAACTGACACAGCAAGGTGGCTCATTAAGACAGATGTGGCTACAGGCCCTGCAGAGCTAGCAAGAGCCCTGGGGAAAGGCTGAAATGGGGCATTGTTGACAAGTGGGCAGCCTTATTCACTATGGCTGCTAACACACACAAAAGAAATAAACTGCTCCAGTCCCCAGGTGGGCACAGTGGGAGCAGCCTTCACCCAAAGGTTCTCACCACACCTTCCAGGTAGCACCAACCTGCAGACTGTCACTGTCATATCAGGGTTGAGGCACTGATCCAGGTCCAGCAAGGAAAGTGTGTCCCACAAGCTACCACTTCTAGTCCTACCCTACTCACCCTGACCTAGCTGTGGCAGTGGGCTTTCTGTAGTGCCTGCAGACATCCTTTCTTGCCTTTAGGGAGTCTCCATTCTACACTGCCATGATCCCTTTAGGGAGTCTCCGTTCTACACTGCCATGATCCCTTTAGGGAGTCTCCGTTCTACACTGCCATGATCCCTTTAGGGAGTCTCCGTTCTACACTGCCATGATCCCTTTAGGGAGTCTCCGTTCTACACTGCCATGATCCCTTTGCCCTTGGCCTGGTATGTACCTGTACCCCCGCCCCAGCCCCATGGTTGCCTGTGTTTAAAAAAAATAACTTTATTTCAAAAGGTATTTATTTGGATATGAGGGGAACGAGTCCATCACTGCTCACCTCCAATAAAGGGAAGCAGAAAAGAAAGGCACCAGTATGATTGGCAAATCAGGCACGGCCACACATACCTATAACATCTGTCACCTAGCATAAACATCAAGAGCTTGAGGTCAGCCTGGCTATATAGGGCTATTTTGCCTCACAAACAAAAAAACATAAAACAAAGCAACAAAAACACTGTTATGTCTGGCCAAGCATGCCCTCTGGCCTGCCAAAATGTGCTCACACCAGGCTCACTGTGAGGGACTGAGGTAGGAGAGAAAAACAGGGAGAATTAAGGGGACATGGGAATGGAAAGAAGCCCTTACTCCAGGGTCCATTACATTTTATTTATTGTGTCTATGCGTATGTGTGAATACACGTGTGCTACAGGGCGTGTGAAAATCAGAGAGCAATGAGTGGGAGTTGGTTCTCTCCTTTCACCATGATGGTTCTGGAACCACACTCTGATCATCAGGCTTGGCAGCAACTGTCTTTACTCCCTGAGCTCTCTCCCCAGCTAATCCTCCAGAATCTAGCTGGGAGTCAGAAACTTCCATCCAAATGTCTACAGAAATAGTGTCTGTCTTCCGAAAGACACGGCAAATGAGGACATCAATGGCACCAACTACAATCACCTAGGGCCAGAATGAGGGTGGCCTTAAGTTTAATTGTGCTTGCACTTGTCCCTCCTCTCTAAGTCTTAAACAATGCACCTCATAAAAACCACTCCACACGGTTCACTTTCAAAAGGAAGTCCTTAAGCTAGGACAAATGTCTAACTCATATGTGCTTTTTACATAATAATAAAGGTCCAATTTTCCAGCTTTGTTTAATCTTTAAACATTGTTCTAAATGACACCCTTGAACAATGTAACTTAAAGAATCACGTACTTTTGTGTTCATTGTAAATACATCTAAGTGTGACTCTCTCAAGAAGCCTGTGCCTGTGTCTTGGATGTGTACCACAATTTTCCTAAAACTCCTTCCCCCACGGCATTTAAGTATGCACTTTCCCTTATCTTAACAATGCTGCTTTACTTTAGATTGTCCTGCAAGTCCTTTTTGTGGGTAGTCAAGGGTCTGGTTTTACTGAGCAGAATTCCTCAGGCTGCTGGTAGCAGTACTGAGCTGTGTCTCTCTGCCACAGTTGACAAGAGCAATCGACAGGTGTGCCTATTAACTTGGTTCAGCTGAAGTGGGAGTCTCTATCTTCCCGGTTTCCATCCTGTCTTCTCCTCTGTTCTCTTCTTCCTCACTGTTGTGCAGAGCAGGTCTAGCAAAGGCTGTGAAGGGATGAAGAGGAAGCAGGCATGGATGCCCAGAAGGGGACTCACGGATGGGTCTGAAGGGATGGCCCAATTGAAGATGGTTCTCTGTTGGGCTCCTCTCTGTTTCATAGAGACCTCAAGTTGAACAAGGCAGGGTGGAGGAACTTCCAATCTCCTGACTCCTCCCTGCACTAGCCTGAGGACTATATCATGATAACAGCGTGGCAGCTGCGTGTATCAAGGGTTATATTGTGAACCTTTAGCATGAAGTAATTTAGTTTCCACAACCACCTTGTTTTGCAGATGAGGCAGCCGAGCCGGCAGAGCTCCAGAGACACCAGGGTCACACAGCTAACGGCCTTGCCACTCAAAGCTCTAACACTCTGATGTGGGAGCGTCTTCTTCACCATGATGCCAAGGACCAGAAAGAAGGTGGGAGGGAGAATGAGAGCTTTGGAGGACAGGAACTGAGGACAACTATGTTCAAATCTGCATTTGCAAAATGACTTTCAGGAAATCTCTGGGATGCCAGAGGATGGGACGAATATGTATGCAAAGAGTTGATCTTCCCTGGATATGGAAGGCTCTCCTACCTGTTAGGCCCAAGCAGACCCTGAAGAGAAGGAGGGCAGCTGGTAGAGAAAGAAGCCAATGCCAAAACAAGCCCATGATAGCTGGTGTGTGTGTGTGTGTGCGTGTGTGATGGAGTTCCCCACACCAGCCCCAGGGTATCAGAGACCTGTGTTCAGACCCAGTTAGGTGAGCATAGCTGGCCCTCATCCCTACCACTTTTATCTGCCTCTTTGCCAGTGCCCTTCTCTGTTTGGCAGCGCTCTAAAGTGGGGAGTCTAAGACTCCAGGAGGGTGAGGGAAGGAAGCTGCTGGGGGCACATAGCTCCACCGCCCCCCAGTGGTCAGCATGCTGCCACTGACTACGCCTGTGAGCTTCTACTGAAAGCCACAGCAACTTGCCTTTCACCCTATGAAATAAGTGACATCTTCCTCAACACCCGTTATCAATCTCTGACTGCTTTTAATAGAAGCAGTTCACAGTGTGTGGGGGTAGGATATAAACAGAGGGAAAACTGCTTGCCTCAGGTCTTTACAGAGAGAGGAGGTGGGGGACTTTAAAAGCACACTGCACCAGGGCTGCAGTTTCTCAGGGGGCTGGGGAGAGGGATTACTGGAAGACAAGTAGCAATAAATGGCCCACTATGGAGACTGAGCTCCATGGCAGTACCCCATACTTGTCAACATCACATTTTGCTGCCCAAGGACATGTGTCACAGAGGACAGTGGTTCATCTGCCTGTGGTCCCCTCTCTGACTGGTCCCTGAAGCGGATCCAGAGAATGCACAAACACAGCAAGGGATAAACTGCTCCCCAGTTTTCCCTCAAGCCAGGATTTTCAAAGGGCTCTTGAAGCTTAGTCCTCTGAGGCAGGTCCCCCTCATGTAGCTCTTCTGAGGAACTGGACTCATGCAGATGAAGCACTATTTGATGCAACAGAGTGTTTGTCAGAGATCTAAGTAACGTTGCAAGCATGTTCCTGGACGATTTTAAAATAAACACTGACAGGATGGAGGATTGGAAGCGTCTAAGCAGCCACCCTGGGTGTAAAAGGGTGGTGGAGGCTGAGTGGCTGCAGCTGTGTGGCTTCCACACGCGCGTGATGGAGGCAGAGCTCCCAACTGCAGGAATTCTTTCCCAGCACCTCTTTGATGGGAAGAACAAAGCAGCTCCAGGGCCAACTGGCTTAGAGTAGGGGTCTGGCAGCCATGCAGGGGGCTGTGTCCTATGCCACTTGGCAAATGACCTTGGACTTCTGACTGATCCCATTGCCTGAGCTAGGAACCTTCTCCAGACCTGGTCTTTACAAGAGAGAAGCACCCTGGCTGCTCCTGACCAGTAACAAGGGCTTCAAGTTGAGGACAGTTAGGTGGAAACTGTTTTTCTCTGTGACACAGGTGACAAAGGTGGCCAGTGGCCAGTGTTTTTCATGATAAGAGCTTTCATTAATATCACTAGATCTAACTTAACCCAGCACTTGCTAGGGTTAGGTGATGAACCCCTTGCACTAAACCACTGTGCTGGAATAAAACTGCTCACAGCGCTGACACTCAGGGTCCTCTGAGATGTGAATGACCAGATTTAGCACAATACTCATGTTCATGCTGCTTACACACTGGACATCACACTCTGGGCACTTCCACTGAATGCAGTAAAGTATAATAAGCTCCACCCATGTCCCCAACACAGGAAAGCCCCCATTCAAACTGCCAAAACCAAACTGCAAAACAAGATGATTACAGTCCCAATTGTGTAAAAATGGCAGTCATTCAATGGGTCAATATTTACTGAGTAGCAAATAAGAACCAGGCCCATGTCAAGGCTGGGGTGACAACGGTGAGACAAGCACACTAGGTCTCTGTAGGAGACAGGTGCGAGTGTATGCAGGTACAAGGGGCAGGGAACGGGCAGGGTGCATGCCCCAGAATAGACTGGGAGAGCATTGGGCAGGGGAGGAAGATGACATTCACTTTTTACCAGACTATGCATAATTTTAGCCTTTTACAAAGCAAATTTGTTCAGCTATTATTTGGTAGTCAAACATGTATACAGCAAAGAGAAGCCATGGAGCAGACAAAGTGGCAGAATTCCAACTCACAACACCAGGATGGGCTTCTACTCTAGTGTAAAGAGTGAGGTGCTCTTAGGAGTGAGCCCGTTTTCCAGCCACTGTCGGGGGTGTTGATCTGGCATCATTTCTGATCTTTGAGAACAGTATTGTAGAGGGCCTACTAGCAATGCAAAGTACACTGTGGAGGAGGCTGGCCCATGGCTCGGGGTTGTGGATACTTTCATGTCTGAGGCTACACCTAAAAGAACACAAAAATTCAATTATACTGGGAATGCTGAGCTCTCTCATTCTCTTTTCCCTAGGTGGCAGACACAGTGGAGAAGGAAGCTGAGGCCTCTTGAGGCAGCATTCTCTGGGGGCAGGGTTGCTCTGGGTCTCCTCTTTACTGGAAAAGTTTCTCCCTTACGCTAGAAGTGGGTCCTGAAGTCTGGGCCCAGAACATCAGCCTGTGCCCGGGAGCAAACCCTCCTGGCTTTCATTTCTGGCCAAGGACATCTGATGCCACCAGAGCTTGTCATAAGGAGGGCAGGGGTACTGGGGAACCAGGCAATCTTGAGGTCTATGGCTGTCTCTGCCTGTCTTAGCTGTGTGCTGTTGAGCTGAGCCTGCAACATCTCAGAACCTTGGGCTTCCAAGTCTAACCCACTAGGCTGCTTCCCAAGTACAGGAGGGATGTGAATGAAGGTGTCCGTGTTCTGAAACAGAGCAGGGCAGCAATTGTGATCGCTTCCTTTTCTGGGCAGACAGCACATAGCTGGTAGGAAAATTCCACAGTATGCTCTATAAAGGTTGAGGTTTGAAAGGCCCCTAGGGTCTCCCCAAGGTTCCCTCAGTGAGAGCTCTGTCTCACCAGCTTCTTGCCCAAACTTTCCTCCCATCCATCTATTTCACGTGGCACCCTTACCTCAAGTGCCTTAGCCAAGACCTCCTGTTGGCGTCAGTGTACCCATGTCAAAAGAGAGTTTGTTAACAAATGCAGTCTCTCTGTCAGTCTGGCCACAGCCAGGTAGGAAGTTGACCTTTTCAATCTCTAGCCCCGGGAATGGTGCTATTTGTTTCTATCTGGTTCCTGCCTCCTGGGGCATCGATGGGAGAAGTGCAGAAACTTTTTTTTTTCATAAGAATTTAACTATGTACTTCTGGCTGTGCTGGAACTCCCTACATAGACCAGGCTGGCCTCGAACTCAGAGATCCACCTGCCTCTGCCTCCCAAGTGCTGGGATTAAAGGCGTGCTCCACTATGCTCTGCAATATATAACTTTCTTACCTGGCCAAAAGCACCTGGGGCTGAATCCTACTATTATTACTCATACATGGGGCTTCAACAAGCCTGCTAATGCACAGTTCATTTAACAATATCTACCCATGATTACATCTATAGGCCACAAAAATCAATTCACTTAGATTCATTTCGATAAAACAAAGTGACACTATTGCATATTAAATGTTTTGCTTTATTTTGCTTTTCGAGACAGGGTTTCTCTCTGTATCTCTGGCTGTCCTGGAACCCACTATGTAGACCAGGCTGGCCTCGAACTCACAGAGATCCACCTCCCTCTGCCTCCCTGAGGGCTGGGATTAAAGGCATGCGCCATCACCGCCTGGCTTAATGTTCTTAAGACCATGCCATCACCCTTCTATCATAACAGTCACAGCTGGGCTCTAGGAGGCAGGCCTTCCTCCTGGCCACTAGAATGAGCCCTCTTCTCAGAACCAGCTGAGCCCTGTGGACTGGCAGGGGCCCTGTGATGACCTAACAAGTACATAGACCTTAAATGCCTGCTGACACCAGCGATGATACAAGATGGCACAAATGTGAATGACTTTAGATTTTATGACAGTCTGCATTTAGTTTCAGAAATGGTTAAAAAAAATAATATTGGTGAGCTCTGGCTCCCACAATGTCATGGGTATAGTTTAGGATGGGCTAACCTACCTATCTTGTCCTAAGGGAGGGGAAAAACCTGAGTAAATTCAACGAAAAATATTAAACACATAATGACAATGACACAGTGGTTCTCACACATGGCAGACATCTCAAAAGTGGGTTTCTAAGGCCTCTTGGGGGCTCCCAGGTACCTAGGTGTGTGAAGACTGTGAACAGGAAGAGGATGGGGCAATACTGAGTTCACAGATATAGGCTGAAAAGGCAGACCCTGGGCCATCTCTTCTAGGTAGTGAGTGAGTGGAATGACTTGGCTCCAGCCACCAACACCTAAACCCTCACATGGAAGCTGTCTTTAAGGGGGAAACTGACTATGAGCTGGTAGCCCACACAGGTCCGTACTACAGTGGGCATGGGTCAGATACCATGGACAATCTCAATGGATCTTCAGTGACTACCCCCCCCCCAACACACACACCAGTAAGCAGGAAGTGACAGATCAGGTTAGGTCACTTGCTCATGTCATGAATCGAGCTTATCCTAAGTGTGAGCAAGGGACTGCTTTTCAGGCCTGGTCCTTGGATTGAAACTTATGTGCACATCCCAGAACCCAAGGCCTTTAACACTTCTTTGGTGTAAGTATCACCCAAAGCAAGCCCAACCCTGGCAATAATAGTAACTCAGGTTTGCCATACATAGTACCCAAGGCTTTCTGTATCTGGTTCCACTTTATCCTCATAGCCTCCCTGGTGAGCAGCTGTTACTTATGGTTTCTCCTACTTGCCAGAGGACTGGAAGCCTGAGATACAGCAGGTCACTCCCATGAGTATAAAGACAACATGCGGCAGAGGGCACCCAGGTTACTGTTTCTAAAGCTCTGGGTGAGCTCCTGAGCCCAAACTGGTTCTACAATCCGACAGTGCAGCCCTCTAATCCATGTTCCTGCTTCTTCGGCTGCCCACTTTTTTGGAATTGTTGACAAGGAGACTAGAAATTCTTAAGCTCAAGGGTTATTTATGCCTCTTGTGCTTGTCAACAGCAGTGATGGTTTAGGGACATGAAGCATTTGCTGATCAACCTTTGCCCTGGACAAATGAGCCTGCCCAGAGTTTGTGCAATGCCCTGAAATCAGTCAAGGCCAAATGTTCTGCATTCTCCCCTCCCTTTTAGTTCTAGTGTTTGCTCCTCAGATCTCTTCATGCTTTGGGATGGGGACCAGCTGCAGAGCTGAGGGGCTGACAGAGGACAGCCCAGAGTCTCCATCCAGGCACTTTCCCAAGTCTCGACCCTTGGTAAAGCCATCAGAGTAGGAGGACACACCTGCCCTGGAGCTGACTCACCAGGAACTGGAGCACAGTGCTCAGTTTTTCTGCTTTTCCCTGCTGCAGACCCAGAGCCAGGTACTGCAGAGCCAGTAGAGTCTCCACCAGGTCCACCCTTGAGTGGCAAGTGAGTGCAGCTCTTTCTGGCCATGTGAGACATGAGAGGAAGCAGGAAGTAAATCCACTGGGCAAAGCCATTGAGAGTTCAAGATGAAACAGACATGACAAACAGACCCAACCTGACCCTATGAGCATGGCGCGAAGTACTCAGCGCAGAGTCCTACATACCTTGTGACAAGGTTAACTTCTGACCAACAAACGAGGCTATTCTTGGCTGGAGACTATCCCCTGACAAGAGCTTTATCAAACATGACACTGTTCTAAATACCCCAGAAGCCTCATCTTGCTAATCTTCTTTAGGGTCTTCTGTTGGATCACGACATTTTGTTATCCTTACTGCACACTTGCAGAAAAAGATGAGGGGTAGCCAAACTGCAGGGTGAGTGGCAAGGCCAGGAGCTGGCTGGGTATCTCAGTGGTTTCCAGGATGTGGTCCCCAACCTGAGCCCATATTCTTCCTTTGCTGTCAGGAAAACCATCCCACCATGGTCAGACAAACCATAGATGTGTCTGTCCTCCTGACCATCCAATTAAGGCCCACAGAGGGAAAATAAGGCCGTCAGAGTCTGTCCTGACATCCTGGGTTTAAAAGCCTCTTCCATCATCCTCCTGGGACACAGATTTGTGGCCTCACTTACAGATGGCTCCTGGCTGAGAAGGGTATCTGAGAAATGTCGTAGCCCTTTAGAGGATGACAGAGCTTTGTGGAAGTAGAGTCTGGGAGCCAGCTCTCTCCCTAAGCCCTAATAAAGGCCCCTACTTTCCCTGCATGAAGCCTGCTGATTTATGCACAGAGTCAAGAGGAGGCCTCCCCAAACAGGATCATGACTTATTCTGGAAGATGCACAGCCATCTGGCCATGGGCCTTTTCTGCCTCCAGGACTGATAGCAATGCATTAATTTTCCTCGAGGTAATCACCACCCAGCTCAGCCACTTCTTCCTCAGCTGAGGCCACACCTGCTGAGGGCATGAAAGGGGTACTGGGTGGAGGGCAGGTGATTCATTCCACAGCGATGCAGGATTGATCTTTAGAGCTTCAGACTGCCTGCTGTGACTGTGGAGGGACTCGCACAGCCAGGGCATGCAGAAGAGTAATGTAGGCCCTTAAATACAGTCTTGGAGTCCTTCCAGCTGCTCAGTGAGGAACAAGGCCGACTCATGTGGCTATTATGTCAGATGTGGGTCAGAATGGCCAGGTCCCCAGGCATGCCCTTGGGGTCTCTGTTCTGAAATAAGGTTGACACCTCATTTTACAGGCTGAGTCCCTAATGCCCGCTCTCATTTCTATTCATTCACCTACTCTACTGGCGGGGATTCAACTGTGGACAGGGGTCAGGGTTTCGGCCTCCAAGTACCTTAGCACCTTTGTAAATCAAACAAATAGAGACTCCAAAGTAGAGAAGAATATACAGCTAAGAATGCTGAGGGAAGACTAGACAAGAGTCTGGTAATCAGAAACGGTATTGCTGGGAAATGACCTACCCAGAGCTGGAGGAGGTCAGGGAGTCAGCTATGCACAGATTTCTTAGGACCCTGCTCAGGCCTTTACCCTGTTAACAAATATGGATCACTACAATAAGCAAGGGAAGCTTGAGGGTGGCAGTGACTGCCAACATAGGCAAGGCTATGTGTCTGGCCCCCACCATCCTTTCTTCATAAGGCAGCCCTCTCAGCATCCTTGGCTGGCCTTACCTGCTGTCTTTCTGGGGCAGGCAGGCAAGAGACTTGGAGGAGAGGTTGGCCCAGCTGAGAGAGGACTAGTAAAGGTTGGCTATTCTAGGGCTCTAGTTCCATTTTAAGTAGGCACTGGAATACTTGTGTTGGGTTGAAATAAGGCTCAAGTGGACAATGGCTCTGTGATGTGGGCATGGAATGAAAGGTAGTAAGACCAAGGGCTAAGAGGCCTGGAGTCAGGTGAGTTGTGGGTGAAGGGCACCTCTTATCTCCCTTTCTCATCCATTTGGCTAGTTTTGGGGCTGCAGGACTTCGCAGAGCCTCTGACCTGGCTTACCAGGAGGCTTGCTATTGCAGGTCTGGGACAGGAAGCACAAACAGAAAGTTCTGCTGGAGGAAGAGCTCCAACTTGGCTGCATCCCCGAGTTTCTAACTGAGTGGGGAGTCATGGATACATAGCCAGCTGTCTGTCTCTGACAGTCTGCAGTGCTAAATATAACCTCCTACCTACACACAACCAAAAGTCAAAACTAGAATATGGATTCACCAAATATGGAAGTTGAACCTTTATAGCTGGGACAGGAGGGACTGTTACTCTGGCCACTACTGATTCAGGTCTTGGGAGAAAGCATCCCTTTCCTGTCAGGAGGCAAAGGAGGCTATAGGGAGATGGTGCAGAAGCAGACCTGTTTGTCTCTATTCCCAGAGCCCTTGGCTGCCCTTGTACACACCTAATTCCCAGTTAACCAGTAAGCCTGCTGGGACTTAATCTTGTCAAGTCTCACCTTTTTTTTTGGTCTTGTTTTTGGGATAGGATTTGTCTGGAAGCCTTGGCTGTCCTGGAACTCACTTTGTAGACCAGGCTGGTCTCAAACTCACAGAGATCCACCTGCCAATGCTTCCTGAGTGCTGGGATTACACCACCACCCAGCTCAAGTCTCATTTTTAATCTCCAAGTATTTTTCCCATTTGTTTTGGTGTTTGGGGACTGATCCAGGACTTTGTTCATGTTAAGCACATGCTCTACCAATGAGTTACACATTTAGGCCTCTCAACCCTTAGCTTTTAAACATAACTGTATTCTGGTCTAGTGTTGGGGACAGACTGACACTTGTTTTCAAGAAAAAAATACTTTCTTCACGGCAGGAAGAAAAGTGAAATACTGGACTTGGGTTTCCTGGGAAGGGGCAGTCTATGGGGATGTGGCAGCCCCTGAAAAGCTCTAGCCTGGCCTTACATAGCAGAGTAACCATTAGCAAGTGGACCTGGGTTTGTAGGTGTGTATGTATATGCATGTGAATGTGTAAACCAGAGATCAACATTCTTCAACTGCTTTTCTACCTTGCCTTTTGAGACAAGGTCTCTCACTGAGCCTTTTACTTACTGGTTTGGTTAAAGTGGCTGACCAGCAAGCCCCAAACATCATTCTTTTCTCCCTTACCAGAACTGGTGGGATTGTAGGCATGCGCCACTGTGCTTTGTATTTTACACAGGTGCTGGGAATCTAAACTCAGATCTTCACAGGCACACGGCAAGTACTTTATCAATGAGTGCTCTACTCAGGCCAGATCTGAATTTCTACTAAGCAAATTACTCTGACTCCTCGTATGTGTTTGTGTGCATGTGCACTCGTTCTCGCTCTCTCCCCTCCTTGTGTGTGATACTCACAGGCCAGTATCTAAGGTAAGTGTGGACTTTTTTTTATTTTAAACAGGAGCTGTCGAAATTGAGGGGGACAGTTATAGATCTTGACAAACTTTCCATCTGTGGACATACTTAAGACCCAAATCAGAATGCTTTATCATGGTCAACAATGTCCTCATTTCTTGAGAAACAAACCAAAATGCCCTGTCATGTTGGATTTCATTTTAAATTCAAACCACTCGAGTCAGACACTAACATTCTGCAGCAGACCCATGAATGACTGGAACGCTAATCCTTCCCTGGAGAAAGGCTCCTTTCAAAACCTAACGCGGGCTTTGTTTAAAATTCCTCTTGCCCCACTTCAGCTCTCAAAGTTCTACTGACCTCTGGCTCAGGACTGTGGGCTTAGATTTAAGGGCATGAGAAGGAAAGTGGTGGCCAGTCCTGTAGCTAGATGACTCACTTGAGTACCTGGTCTGGGAGGGTTGTGTGGCCATGGAAGAAGAAGAGATTTAAGTCTTGTATGAAGGGCAAGAAGGCAAGGAGAGTTTTGGAGGTGGGGCGAGCTCCCTGGGAGAACCCTGATCTCAGGAAGCATGTGAGCTGTAGGGACCAGGGATTGGGCGACAGAGACAGACAAGCAGGCAAGGTGGAACTGAGTGCTTAAGCCTGAGGGAGGGCAAAGACATCCCAGGTAGTTCAGTGGGGGGGGGGGGAAGGCTAAGAAAAGAATTACAGCTGGAAACTGCAAAGCAGAAGAATCAGACCAAAGGCCTCGGAGCCTGCCAGGAAGATCTCAGTCCAGCAAGAGGTCATCTGCCAAAGTCCTGGTTGAGGTGGAGCCAAGGTCACATAACCCCAGAGCATCTCCTAGCTAACATCCTTGCTTGTTCACCTGCCATCCAATCTCAGGGGCTCCTCAGGTACAGCACATTACAGAGAACCCTGAAAGCTGTCTGTTTTCACATCCCTGCAGGATGAAGTAATAGCTCCCGAAGATGCCTCATGTTCTACTCCCTGGAATTTGAGAACAGGGAATCTTCAAATGGGACTCCACAAGCATGAGTAACATAGAAACTTTGAAATTGGGAGATTATTCTGGGATTGCTAAAGTAAGTCCAATACAATTAGAAGGAATCCTTAAGAGTGGAAGATCCAGGGTGAGGATGGAGTGGTCAGAGAAAGGGAAAACCTGCCATTGTTGGCTCTGAAGATGGGAGAATCAGACTCTAAAATCTAGTCAAGGAAAGAGGGCAGGTTCTCTCCTATAGCTCTCAGAAAGGAACCATGCTGGGACTTGAGCCTAGTGAGACCCACACTGTTCTTGGGACCTCAGAGCTATAGGGTACCCAAGTTTGCATAAATTTGATAAGTCAGCCATCAGAATCTATCCACCTGGTATTCTGGACTGGACCAGTGACAGCAGCCCCATACCCTTGAGATCTGACTTTGGATGACTTACTGCTTGCAGGCCCTCACCTGGGCTGCCTGCCTGGTAAACAATTATAAGAATATACTGGATTCAAGAATTCAGGCTCTCAATCATTTCTTGTTCTCTTCTCTGGCAAAGGTTCAATATACTATCCCCCATCTTTCCTGGGGCATCTAAACCCATCTTTGGATGGGTCTTTCTTCCGCTGGATGCCGCCAGCTATATAGAGAGGGTCGGGCTTATGATTTTTTGTTGTCTTTGATATCTGGCCCAGAGTCACAACTTAGCCAGTGATAGATGGGTGGCTCATTAGTGCATGAGTGGAGGATAGGGGAGTCTTAGTCCAGAGCACAGAGTCTGTGCTGATCTGTGCAGAGTACTGCCTCCCCTCCCCCGGCACAGCATGACATTGAGTAAAACCTTGAGCATCTCTGTTTTAGCATCCTCATCTATAAAAGGTGAGGATGACAGGAACTACTTGGCTAGCCTGTAGGGTCCAATGAGTTAAGCTGTCTGAAACACTGCTAGCAGTATCTGGCCCTAGGAAACGGTCACTAGGCGGTATCTGTGATCATTACTGTTTCATACAGCAAGAGGACAGGAAGAGAAGCAGCTGAAGCCAGGGGACTGGGAGACTTCAGGAAAATACCAGTAATAGGTCCACATAAATCTAGCTCAAAACCTCTTGCTGTGTACTTCTTGAGGCTCACATTTCTGCCTCTGACATCTATGAGAGCCTAGTATGGGGAATCACAGGAGGAAGACACCAAGGGAAGGAGAACAGGGAAGGTTGTAGGCTCTCTGCACTGAAGAATGCAAAGCAGAGCCGGGAGAGAAGTGAGTTTTATGAGAAGCCACCTAAAGGTCAAAGGTTAACAGGGGTCATTTAAATGACATGCTTTATTTCCTGGCTTTGCACAGCTCTGGAAAACCCCGACTGCATTTAGAAAACTGCAAAACATTTTAAATTTGCATTATAAAGTGCAAAGGGCTGGCTCTGGGCAATGAAAAGTGAAGAATGCAGGAGATAATTTGGATGTACCAAGATGAAGATCCAGGAAGTTATAGGGGGGAGGTGTTCTGCATGAGTATTTGGCAGGGAAGGAAGAAAGGTTTGCCTAACCTTGGCTCTATCCAAGGGGAGACTGGAAGGTGGACTGGAAGAGGGGATGGGAACTTTGAGTTATTAATTCTAAGCAGATGGTTTGGAGAATCTGTGAGAAGCAGGGGAGGCCAGCTCAATCTCCCTGGCCTGGTTGACTGGCTCCAAGCCTCATAGTCTGTTAGCATCTTCACTACTGTGTCTGAAATGGAACAGGCTGCTTTCAGGACTGGCACTTGTTCAGGATAGGCAGCTCAGTTAGGGATAGGCTGGAGTTCCCATGCTGCAGACAGCTGTGAACTGTGGAAGGGGACCTCACGAAGAGCCAGGTCAAGTGACTTTAACGAAGGCCAAGCACAGCTTGTCTTAGGACTCTTGTATGGGGGCTGTCGGGCTCTCTGGATAAAGTACTGTCTGAGTGCTCATATATGGGACCAAGGATCAGCAGGAAGCTTAGGAAGAGCAATCAACCCATCTCCAAAGCCCTTCTCCCTCAGGTAAGGCACTTGAGGCCTCTAGTGAGGCTAGCTGACTTATTCTTGATTATGGTTGGCATGCTGTGTGTGGTTACTTTACAGAATCCCAACTGCACTCAATCAGTTATGGCCGGAGGAAGAGGAGGATGGCTGACTATCATAGGGCTGGCTAGCTGTCCACACCCAACTAGAGGAGTTGGACAATGGAGGCAGGCCTTCTCCTACCTTTCCTGAGTGTCCCCTGGTGTCTTACAGGAAGAGAAACCCATGCTGCACCCAACATGCAGGCCCTCTCTTCCTCTGGGAGTGCTTAGGGACAGAGACTACCTGCAGTCCTGTAGTTAGGACGGTGTCAAGCTCATTGAGATCTATCACACAATGAGGAGTTAGATAGCATATCTTCTCCACCCTGAAAGCCAATTTCAGGTCCTAAGTAGATATAGCTTCTGCTTCATGCCAAGTGCCACTTCCCTGCTGACATTTGTCTGATTGGCAAATGGGTAAGGAGAGCCTCCAGAGGGAAGTGCAATTCATAGAAAGCAGCAAAGACTAAATGTTGAGTTCCAAAACCTTCCTCGCTCTGCCTAATACCATACATGGTTTCCAATACTGGTCATGCAATAGAATCCTCTAGAAGGCATACAGATGTCAAGGCTTTATCTTAGAGCAAGTGAAAGGGGCTTGGTTCAGAGTTTTGAAGTTGCAGATGATGGCAAGAGTAAGCACTGCTGAGGCTTCCCTGTAGCTCTGCCTAACTCAGAACGGCTGCCTTCCCTCTACCTGCCCTGCCCTGATTCACAGGGCCAGGGTGGACTCCATGCTCCATAGCATCTCTGCACACTAGGATAATACTCCAAGCTCAGGATTCTGTCTGTTTCTCTTGCCCTCAATTCTCAGACATGGTTTCCTGTCATAACCATCCTGTTTCCCTGTCCCAAGTTCTGAGGGCACACATAGGTACCTTCAGAGAAAGCAGCTTGCATGTTGGGTGTAGCACGAGTTTCTTATCTGGAAGACACCCTGAGGACTGAGCAGGGACACGGGAGAGGTGGTGGTGGGGGGAACTGAGCTCACAGCTATGTGCACTCCTGGCACTCTACTAGCTGAGCTGCATCTCCAGCTGTGGAGATGCTTCTTAAACACTGGCCGTTCACTTGAAAACCTGGTCCAGACTATCTACTGGGCCTGCACACCCTACGCCAATCACTCCAGACAGCCTCACCTGGGAGTTCTTAAGTTTTAGGTGAGGACATCCATTCTTTGCTCTTTAACAGAGATTCTAATAGCTACTCCATGGTATTCTAGTGTCTTCCTACTTGGTATGATTTAGGATCCTGGGAGGTAGCACTTCTCACGGCCTGATCTAAAAAGAGCCTATCTTCCTAGGAGAATACAGGAGGAAAGAGCAGTTGGATTCCTCCAGTCTGCTCTTCCCAGTGGGGCTGGGCTGGGCTAGAATAAGGACAGGCTAAAAGGAGACTGGGGCCATTCAACAAGCAAGATGCTGGGGAAGGTGGCTCCCACATAGGAAGAGGGGAAGCACATGGAGGCAGCCCTCTCCTGACTTAGACCTTCATAAAGGTCATGGCATATGTTGCTGTTTTAGTATCCCCAGAGATTTGCTTTGTGTGTTCCACCAATCTTCCTTTCCGAGGCAAGGGGTAGTCACTAGATAGTGTGTGATCTCTGTCTTGTTGGGCTAGATGGGGAGGTAGGTATAGGCAGAGAGATGGCAGCTGCAGGGTCTAGAGTCCTGTGTGGGCACAGCCCCAGACAGCATCACTGAGAAAGTCAGTGCAAGGGATGTCTTGAAAGTCAACCCTCAAACAAGCTCTCCTATAGATACGGATTTCCTACGGAAGCTCTCACTATCGTCCTTTCCTTCTGTCAGTCAGATGTTGTTAAGGAGGCTGGCTTCAGTGAGCAATGATACAAGGCAGAGTGTGTGTGGCTCAGGGGCCACTGAAGAGTCAGTATCACAGAACTGTGAACATCTAGGCATCATTAGAAAGGACAGTCAGGGTACTATGCATGCAGATAAAGCCTTGCTGAAGACCCTTAGACAGAAATCCAGTGGCCATAAAAGCTTCTGCTGTAAGGAGCTACTCCTTCCAAGTTCTGTGTTCTGGGTTACAGTAAGAGTAGAGGAAGCTGGGCAGTGGTGGCATACACCTTTAATCCCAGCATTTGGGAGGCAGAGGCAAGTGGATCTCTATGAGTTCGAGGCCAGCCTGGTCTACAATAGCTAGATCCTGGACAGCCTCCAAAGCTACAGAGAAACCCTGTCTTGAAAAACAAAAACAAAAACAAACAAAAAAGAGTAAAGTGAGAAGGCTCAAGCTTTTTACCCACTCACTGCCTGAACTGGCCAATTTCCGGAGCACTTTGGTGCAGAGATGAGAGACGGAGAGTGAGGCAAGGCTACTCAGGATTTCAGCCTAGACAAGGAGAGCCAGCAGTGGGCTTTGTGGGGAGACAGGCCTGCGAAGAACTGAAGCCAGCTTTCTGGCCTGGCAGGTCTCAGGGCAGCTTGGCCTATGGAGTGGGCTCTATGAGGCCATGTCAGGACTGCTCAGATCTGTCAGCAACATCTTATCCTCCCAACAGCCTCCTGAGCACAGAGTCACAAGAAGTCTGAGGTAGAAAGGTCATGGAATATGCCGTAGGATGCCAAGAGAGGCACTGGAAACACTGGCCCTGCCAGTGGAAGTGTCCAGAACCCATCCAGCTCCCAAGGGTTTCAGTGGGCCTCAGATACCATGATTCTTTGGGCAGCTAACTTTAAACCACTTCCCTCCTGTTTGAGAAGTTAACTGTGGCTCACGTTCAAATGCATGGGACAGACAGGGCTTTGGAAGATAGCCTCAAGCTGTAGAGTGTCTTCTGTAAATGATTTTAGAGAGGAAGAAGGGCAGAGCCCCAAAGTCAGCCTCCTTCATGCAGGGCCTCAGCCCCATGCACAGGCTGCTATCTGGAAAACAGCCTCCTAGCTTTTGTCTTGGTCAGAATTGTCCTAGACCCACTTCAATCCATAGCCAACCAAAGAGGGCACAGTCGTTAGGTGACCTTGTGATCTCAGCAGAACATGTCTCTCTAATGTAGCTCAATTATGATTGTAAGTTTATAAAACAGGGAAAGATTACAGGAATATACATTAAACCACATCAATGAGTGCTACTGAGAAAAAAAAAGAGGACCAGCAGACAGGTACCAATCAAATAATCAATACGCAGGAAACAGCTACATCACCCTGCTTTAAAAGAACCAAATAATGCTGCAATTGGATTTACTTAGAAATTTTCCACTTGAATAAAACTGACAGCTGTATTATAATCACATTTCCAGTCAGTTTATAAGATACAAATTTCATTTCTCCATATTTCGACTTCATTTCTGAAAAGTGGCCAGTAACATTATTCATCAAGTATACGGAGGAGAAGTCTAATTCATAGAGAGGGGAAATGGCGCTAATCCTGAGTCTCCATTTCCTCAGAGGATGGGTTTAATTCAAATCTGTCCTTTTTCCCCTGATCCATCCAGTTCAGAGGCTCAGTTTCAAAGCAGAGTAAAGATGAAGTAAAAAAGAGAGGAGGGAAGAAGGGAGAAGAGTGAAAAATGGGAAGAAAGAGAGAGAGGTGAAGGAGAGGAAGGTATTGATTTTACCCTCAGAGAGGAAAATGATTAGGGGTCACTCAACTGCTGCAATGAAAACAAACCATATTTTAAATAAACTGCCAAGAAGGGTATAAGATTCTTGAGCTATTTCACTAGATTGGGGTGTGTGTCACTGGAAACCTTACTATTCAAGCACAGATAGCTAGGAGCAAATGACTGTAATGCACTATGAAGGTGGCACTGTGCCTCTCCGTGCTTCTACATGACTCAAGCTGCTGCTAAAGCCCGAGTTAGCACAATCCTGAGTGTCTACCGTGTGACACTAGGAGACGCAAACTGAGTAAGATGGGCCAATTCATTTTAGCTGTGCTTAAGGAGTAGGACCAGATGCTGATTCAGGAGCAGAGGAGAGATGGGCAGTAGGCCAATGCACAACATGTTGCCAGGTAGACACAGACATGTCACAGCCTGGGCAGGGGAGAGGTGCAGGGGACTGGACTGGGGAGGTAGAGGGTTTAGCTGCAAGGCTGGAGAGTAAGCCTCTGATCATGGGACTAGAAGTGGGGCCAGGAGTAACTCCACCACCACTGCTCTGTTGGGTGATAGGAAGGCAGGAACACCCATTAAGGTGCTTCATTAAAGAGACCCTGTGTGAGTTGTGTTCTCTTTAAAGAGCAAGAATAGGCCAGGGAGGGTAGTCACAGAGCCAACAAACCACAGTCCCCTTGCAACCCAGTTCTCCAGATGCTGTTTACATATGCCTCCTGGGTTTCATGTTAACAATGTCAGCTCACTTCAGTCTGACACTGAACAACCCACTTCTCTGAGGCTGCAGCCTGGGTGTCTGACCTGAGGTCCCCACTATGGTCTTGGCGGTTCTGCTCCAATCAGCAGGTGCCCTTATTCCTGGAACATGCCTTCTAACTAACCAGCCTGTATAACTTCTTCCATTTCTTTACATTTTTCCAGTGTGTGCTTTAGACGGGGTCACTCATGGCACCATGCTTTCTCAGACTCCTAGAGAGAGGTTCTTCTCGAGAATAAGGAAGTTATTTTAGCTCTCAGCATGTAGCCAGGATATGAATGCCCTCATTACACACCATGCAGAGGATTTCCAAGGGAATCTCTCTTTTAGACTATAGAACGCAGAAGCAGGTACTGTTAGACCCAATTTACCAAAGAGGAAAAGACCCATAGGGGTGAACTAATTTGCCCAACATCACACATCTAGAATGCACACCCAGGCTTTCCCAAACTTCAGGGCTCTGGTTCTGAACACAATATACACTGTTTGTTAAATGACAAATTTTTAAAGGGCTGATCTCTACCTTACCACTCCCTTAAACTTTTATTTCGAAAATTTTCAAACTTCCAGCAAAGTTTAAAGATGGCTAAAATAGACATCCGTGTGTCCTTCATTTGCTCAGCAGATTTAATGATGGGCTATATTTGTTTCTTCTCTATTAGCCTCAACAAGCACACACTGCTGTTTTCTACGTCACTCCAAGGCAGCAAGCACTGGCAACTTTACTCTTAAACATGTGAGGTTTCTTCACTAATGACAAGCACACACTCCCACAGAACTACAAGGCCATCGGCATACTCAGGAAACACAACATTGATTCTAGTCACCTTACCTAATCACAGTTTCACACACAGGTTCTAAAACCCAGCTGCCAGAAAGGGATCCTTTATTTAAAGCTACATTTTTAAAGGTTTTAAAACATTGTTTTCAGATTATATGTAGGTGTGTGTTTCTGCATGTGGGTATGTGTGAGTGCAGATGCCCTCTGAGGCAGAGGTGTGTGAGTACTAGAGCTGGAGTCACCTGGCATGTGTACTGGGAGCGGAACGTTGCTCCTCTGCAAGAGAAATGTGAGCTCTTAACCCATATGCCATGGCCCCAGTCCACTTAAAATTTTCTTAATCCAAAATGTATCCATGGCAATGGCTACCAGGTGCCTCTAGTCGCAAGAATCTAAGAATAGTATCTCTGTATTCAACTCCTTTTTTGGAGGGGGGATATTCTCTGTGATGCTCTGATTTGGAGAAGGCTATTTTCTGTGATGTCTGATTTGGAAGAGGATATTTTTTATGATTATTTACTTTTTGAGCCTGGGTTTTGCTACGTAGTCAATGCTGACCTTGAACTAATAGTCCTCCTTCCTTAGCTTCTTGAGTTGTGACATTACAAACATATGACACTACACTAGGCTTTCACTATCATTCATTCATGATTTTGTGGTACTGGGGGTTGAACCTACGTCCTCACATATTAAGCAATCACTCTCATTTTTAATAGAGTTATTTACATATTTTGCATATTAAATTTTTTTTTGCAGTGCCGAGCATGGAACTGAGAGCCTTGTTCATGCTAGACAAATGCTCTTCCACTGAGTTCACTTGAGCCCAGTGTTTACAATGCTGAAAGCTAGCTCAAGCTGCTCCCTTCCAGGATATTACACCGTCCACCTTTATTTTTCACTATGTTTACTGTTTATGCTCTCTCTCTCTCTCTCTCTCTCTCTCTCTCTCTCTCTCCCTCTCTCTCTCAGCATGAAGCACGTGATCATGTCTGGGTCATCAGCAAAACAAGCCGACAGAAAATTTTCGAGAACTGACAGACAGTGCAAAATGGTCATTGGCTTTACAAGACAAATCAATGAGTTCACATTTTTACACTTACAATCAAACCACATAACCTGCTTGGGGGAGCTTTGTGATACTTTTTCTGGAAATGAATCTCCAGGCAATCAGACAAGCATAGCCAGGCATGCTCATTGGACCTAAGAGTTCTCTGCAAGGGAACTAGAGAAAACAGCAGATGGGGGAACTGTTGAAACAAGGGAGGATCCTCTGCAAGGTCTTTCATGACATTTACAGAAGACTAGGGTATGGTTCAGTAGCAGACTGCTTGTCTCCATTATTCAATCCCTAGCATCACAAAAACAAGCAGTACAACACCCACAGTCATATCCATGTCCATCAGTAAATGAAAGACTAAAAGGAGGGACTTGGGCTGGACCTCAAACATAGATCAAGATTTTGAGGTCAGTGTGACACATGAGCTTCACCGGGCCTTTACTGAGTTGCAGCATGCTTATTCTGGGAAACAAGTGTGTGAAGGGAGTGATATTAGAATGAATTAGTTGTGTCAACATAACAGCAGGAGACAGAGGGAGCTGATGCCAGAAGATGTTTGACTTCGAGGGTCACCAAGGACTCTGGTATTCAGAGGGGGATGGAACTTTCATTTTCAAAGGACGACATTGCACACTGAGAATGAACTGCAGACCCTAAGGGAGAAGCAAATGGTACAACAAGAGGTGGACTGAAGTGATCCAGGTGAAAGACAACAGCGGCACTGACCCAGCTGCTCGAGTAGAGCAGGGAGATAGGTGGCCCACTGACATTGGACAAGAAGAGCTGAGGGGCACTGACCAACAGAATTGGAGTGTGAGAGAAAGAAAAGGTCAAAATGAGCCCAAAGCACCAGCCAGCAAGATGGTACCGTGAGCCGCCGAAGGCTACAGGCAGGTTCTGTGGGAAGATGGACCCAGGTGCTCTTCAGAACAAGAGAAGCATCCTGAGCTGCTGCTGGGAATACAGGGCTTAGAGTCAGGAGGAGCTCATGGCTGGGGACAAGGGTGTCCCCACACAAAAGGGTGGCCAATAGCTTTCTGCTGGGCAGATGCAGACTCCACGTGTCCAGATGCTGTCAGACTCAAAAGGAATAGGAATATTCTGGTAGCTAACACAAAATTTTCTTGCTAACACTCCACTAGGTGTTCAACAGAGGGTCTCTCTGCCTGAAGGCCAGCGATCTGCAACCTCTGCATCTCCCTTCTAATAATCTTGCATAGGTAAGCACTGCTGTTTTCATTTCATCCAGAAGGGAACTGAGGCTCAGAGAGGTGAATCAATTTATTTAAGGCCACATTGCTTTGGGAGCTACTTCCGCTTCTTCAGCCAATAGCCTTTAAGATACCAGCCCACTGGGGCGTGGTCTCTTGTTTTAAAAAGCAGCGGTAGCTGTGTGCTCACTCTCTTGCTTCCGGCTTCCGGCTGTTAGACTTTGTTCCTGATCATGCAGAGGGCTGTTGTCTGGGACGGTGATCTGTAAGTTTTTTCTCTTTAAATAACCATTTTATTAATCATAATTCCAAACTGGTGTGGGATTGTTTTATGACTTACGCCTTCATCTGGCACCCAACATTTGGTTTTAAAACACCCCTGGCTTGGCTGCCTGCCGCCAGCTTGGCTTGGCACGAGCCCTCCCTCAGCTGCCTCACCATGTGGATTTAAACTCCACATTTCCCGGGCTCCATGAGCCCAGACAGTCTCTGCCTGCCTGGTTTGCTCTTTTCTGAGTGGTTTTTAAATCCCCCTTGCAGCACAGTGCTTAAGCAGCACGAGTCAGAGTGCAAGTTGTTGCTGAATGCTGCAACCCCTCAGGGCGACTCTTTGTCATGTGAGGCATATGCGGCTTCCGGGTTGCTGTTCTCTACCCCTGGATTCTGGGTTTCTGGTTCTGTGTATGGAATTGATTTAATTACATTTACTTTGTTGAGCAACTCATATTTCCCAGTTTTTAACAAATACTAAGGCAGACACTGAAACGGGACCCTGTTTCTGTCAACAGCACCACCTGCTGGATAATAGGTAATATGGCAGTTTTTATTTCCATTGCAACTTTTACTGCTTTCTTTACTAATACAATGGATTATATCATGTGAGGTTTATATGACTATGGGGATACCTCAATTTACTGGTTACTAGGTTTTAGTTTTCTTCTCCATATTCTATCATTAAGGAAGAATATGGCACTCCTAAGAATAATACAATCTTTACGGACTAATAATGAATGGCTAGTTGAAAGGATTAAAATTATTGAAAATCAGAGGTTCTCTGAACAAGTGGATACTATGATAGGCAAAATTGACTCCATATCCAAGGGAACTAGGAAGTTACCTGAAAGGGTTCATACTGTTGAATTTGATGTTCAGAAGTTATCACGAAGTTTTGATAAGGTAACAGAATGTACCTCCAGGATGGCAATCTACACGATATCCAAGAAAAGTTCAAGGAGGACATGTTATCTTTGAAGGGAAACATTAAAACCTTGGAATCACAGGTGCAGAATGGGGACCAAAAAATTGATACCTTAGTGAAATCACTATACACATATGCAGGTCAGGAGATTCAGGCTTTACGAGAGACAATGATAAAAAGATTTGAAATGATTGAGGAAATTATTGGAGCTGGTGAACAGAGTAACAAGGCACAAGGATAGGTTACATCATCACCACCGGCTGTCAGAATTAGTTTACCCAGGGTTTTAGCGTCATACCCTGTAATTTACTCTGACAAAGCGTCAATTTCAAAGGGAGCCAAAGAAGGTAGATGGACGCCAATAGGAATGAATGATCTAAAAGAAATTAAGCAAGCTGTTGTAAATTATGGCTTGCACTCTGTATTTGTTAAGGAAATGATAAGGTCTTGGGCTTCTAATGTCAGAGATATGCCCCATGATTTCTCTCAGTTAGTGTCTGCAGTATTGGATGTTTGGAATTTATTTCAGAGAAGAATCCAAACATATGGAAAGGCAAGGAAGAGCAAAGGTGTGGAGGTTTCCCAAGATCAAATTCTTGGTGTAGGAGCATATGCTGATCCACAGGTCCAAGCTCTTTACGACGAAGAAGTATTTTCCCTATGCCACAAAGCAGCCTTGAATGCTTGGGTTAGGATACAAGAACCAGGGAAAAGGATCGAATCATATACCAGGGTTAGGCACGGACAGAGAGAACCCTTTATTGACTTTTGCAAAGATTAATTAAGGCTCTGCAAATAGGAGTAACAGACCCAGAAGCTAGATGAATAATTCTTGAATCTCTGGCTTTTGAAAATGCAAACTTAGAATATAAAAAGATAATTGGGCCTTTAAGGTCTAGATCAGCACCTATGGATGAATGGATTCAGCATATGATGAATGTTGAGACGTTTGACTATAATGATGCATCTTGGGTAGGAGAAGCGATTTCCAAAGCAATGAGGAGACATCAAATTGCCAAATGTTTTGATTGTGGTAAATTAGTACATCTGAAAAGGGATTGCAGGCAAGGAATTTCTAGGAATAATATCTCCTCTGGGAATAACAAAAATAGGAGACCTCGGCCTTCAGGTATATGTAGAAGGTGTGGTAAAAACCGACATTGGACCAATGAATGCAGGTCAACAACAGACAGACAAGGCAACCCAATACCATCGGGAAACCCCTTGAGGGGCCTCTTGCAGGACCCCAAGCCAAAAGTAGCCCAGTCATTTCCAGTTACGGTGGAGAACGTGTCTCACCAAGAAAATTAAAAAATCCAATGCCTGCTGTAAAAAGCAATACTGGTCTAAATGATGGGTTAAATGTGGAGGGTGAGTCAAAAAATCCAGTAGGACAGAGTAAATGTATATTTTGGCAGACTTCTATCAACGATCAAAGACCAAAGCTAAGAGTCTGCATAAATGGCATTTTTATTGAAGGCTTATTAGGCATGGGTGCGGATGTAAGTATCATTACCCCAGAATCTTGGCATCCGAATTGGCCTCTTCAAGAGGTAGATGTTCAGTTCCTGGGAATTGGAACCCTATCTTGTGTAAAACAAAGTATGAGATGGGTTGAATTCATAGGGCCTGAAGGGCAAATAGGAAGACTAGGGCCATATATAGCTAATATAGCAATAAATTTATGGGGCCGTGACCTGCTACAGCAATGGAATACCCAGATTAACATTCTCGTAGTCCCAGGAACTCATAATTCTGGGAAGGATATAATGAGGTATTATGGTAAAAGGTCACTAGCCATTCAGGCTATACAAGAACATACAGCAACTAGCAAACATTTAGAGGCACCAACAGCCTTACCTTTAAAATGGTTAACTGAGAAGCCAATATAGATCAAGCAGTGGCCTCTAGCTGAAGATAAATTACAGGCTTTGGAACAGCTGGTACGAGAGCAACTAGATGCTCACCATATTGAAGAATCAACCAGCTCTTGGAATTCTCCTGTGTTTGTTGTAAAAAAAGAAATCTGGTAAATGGAGAATGGTGAGCCAGGACCTCTGTGGGTCCAGGCACTGGTCTGGGACATCAAAGGGAATAGGCAGGAACCTAGAACCTCTGCGGGTGCATGCATGAGTCTGGGAACTCTGAGGGAGTAAGCAGGTCCTCTGCAATTCTGGATGCACCCAAGCCTGGGATGTCTGAGGCAGTAGACCAGAGCTAGAAACCTTTCCAGGTCCAACTCCAACCCAGGAACTTCTGCAGGAGGGGTTCCATCACAGGATTTACAGAAACAGGGCAAAGCCGGCAACCTAGGCCAAAGTAGGCCTGAGACAGCAAACTCCAAGGGAGCAGAGCAAAGCACAGGAGCACTGAGCTATCACCAGGAACACCAGTAACCAATAAGGTAACTAGAACAGTGGCACTGACTGTACCATGAGGAACAACCACCTGAGCTTTGGATTCACTGGCACCTAGAAGATTATTCAACAGAATTTCAGACAGCCCCAACCACACCTATTAGAGGAAAAGGTGAGTAGAAAAGGTAAGAACACATGGAACACCACAAAGAACAACACAATAACAGTAAAACCTAAAGACCCTACAACAGCAAGACCTGAACAACCAAATATGGATGAAGCAGAAGAAAATGACCTAAAAAAGTAACTTCAAGAGAATGTTTGAAACTCTTAAAGATGAAATGAGAAATTCCCTTAAAGAAATGGAGGAAAAGACAAAAAATTGGAAGACATCAGCAAATCACTTAAAGAAAACCAAGAAAAAGAAATCAAACATATGAAAGAAACTATTCAGGACTTGAAAGCTGAAATAGAGACAATAAAGAAAACACAAGCCAAGGGAATTATAGAAACAGAAATCAAGAGAAAATAATCAGGAACCAAAAACGCAAGCATGAACAGCAGAATACAAGAGATGGAAGAGAGAATCTCAAGCGCTGAAGATACAATAGAGGAAATAGACTCATCAGTTAAAGAAAACATTAAATCTAACAAAAGCTTAATGCAAAATATCCATGAAATATGGGACAACATAAAAAGACCAAATCTTAGAATAATAGGTATAGAAGAAGGAAAAGAAGTTCAACTCAAAGGCACAGAAAATTTATTTAACAAAATCATAGAAAAAAACTTTCCCAACCTAAAAAACGATATGCCTATGAAGATACAAGAAGCTTACAGAACACCAAATAGACTGGATCCAAATAAAAAGTCCTCTCGCCACATAATAATCAAAACACTAAACATACAGAGTAAAGAAAGCATATTAAGAGCTGCAAAGAAAAAAGGCCAAGTAACATATAAAGGCAGACCTATCAGAATTACACCTGATTTCTCATTGGAGACAATGAAAACCAGAAGGTCTCGGTCAAGTGTTATGAAGACATTAAGAGACCATGGATGGCAGCCCAGACTACTCTACCCAGCAAAACGATCAATCACCATAGAAGGACAAAACAAGATATTCCATGACAAATCTAGATTTCACCAATACCTAGCCACAAGCCCAGCCCTACACAAAATACTAGCAGGAAAACTCCAACCCAAGGAAGTTGGCTACACTAACAAAAACACAGACATTGATAGTGTCAGAGCAGCAAATCCCAAAGAAGGGAAAAACACACAAATTAACATCTCCAATGATGAAAACTAAATTAACAGGAAATAGCAACCACTGGTCATTAATATCCCTTAATGTAAATGGACTCAACTCACCTATTAAAAGGCACAGGCTAACAGACTGGATACGAAAACAGAATCCATCCTCCTTCTGCATACAAGAAACGCATCTCAACCTCAAAGACAGACATCGTCTCAGAGTAAAGGGTTGGAAAAAAATATACAATCAAATGGACGTAAGAAACAAGCGGGTGTAGCTATCCTAATATCTAACAAAATAGACTTCAAGCTAAAATCAGACAAAAGAGACAAAGAAGGTTATATCATATTAGTCACAGGAAAACCCCTGTGTTCAGTTTCAATACTGAACAACCATGCCCCAAACACAAGGGCTCCCTCATATGTAAAAGAAGCAATTTTAAAGCTTAAATCATACATTAAATCCCACACACTAATAGTGGGAGACTTCAACACTTCCCTCTTACCACTGGACAGGTCAGTCAGACAAAAAAATGAGCAGAGAAATAAGAGAACTAACAGATGTTATGACTCAAACAGACTTAACAGGCATCTATAGAATATTCCATCCAAACAGAAAAGAATATACCTTCTTCTCAGCACCTCATGGAACCTTTTCAAGAACTGACCACATACTCAGTAACAAAACGAACCTCAACAAATACAAAAAAAAAAAAATTGGAATAACCCAATGTACCTTATCAGATCACCATGATTTAAAACTAGAAGTCAACAGCAATACTAATTCCAGAAAAACCACAAACACATGGAAATTAAGCAATGCTCACCTGAATCATCAATGGGTCAGGAAGAAATAAAGGGAGAAATTAAAGACTTCCTAAAATTCAATGAAAATGACCACACAACATACCCAAATTTATGGGACACAAAGAAAGCAGTGTTAATAGGAAAGTTCACAGCACTAAATGCCTACATAAAGAAGCTGGAAAAATCCCACACTAGTGAATTAACAGAACATTTGAAAACTTTAGAACAAAAAGAAGCCAACTCACCTAAGAGAACTAGAGGGCAGGAAATAACCAAATTGAGAGCTGAAATCAACAAAATAGAAACAAAGAAAACAATACAAAGAATCAATGGGACATAGAGTTGGTTCTTTGAAAAAGATCAACAAAATAGACAAACCTTTATCCAAACTAACACAAAGGCAGAGAGAGAATATCCAAATTAACAAAATCAGAAATGAAAACAGGTACATAATAACAGACACAGAGGAAATACAGAGGATCATCAGGTCATATTTCGAAAACCTGTGCTCCACAAAATTGGAAAACATAAAGGAAATGGACAACTTTTAGGATAAATATCACTTACCAAAATTAAATCAAGACCAAATAAGCAAATTAAATAGACCCATAACTGCTGAAGAAATAGAAACAGTCATCAAAAGTCTCCCAACCAAAAAAAAACCAGGACCAGATGGTTTCAGCTTAGAATTCTACAAGACTTTCAAATAAGAACTAATACCAATACTCCTCAAATTATTTCACACAATAGAAACAGAAGGAACATTGCCAAACTCTTTTTATGAGGATACAATGACCCTGATACCCAAACCACAGAAAGACATTACTAAGAAAGAGAATTACAGACCAATCTCACTCATGAACATTGATGCAAAAATACTAAATAAAATACTGGCAAATTTAATCCAAGAACACATCAGAATCATCATCCAACATGATCAAGTCAGCTTCTTCCCAGAGATGCAGGGATGGTTCAACATACAAAAATCTGTCAATGTAATCCACCATATAAACAAGCTGAAAAATAAAAACCATATGATCATCTCATTAGTTGCCCATAAAGCTTTTGACAAAATACAACATCCTTTCATGGTAAAGGTCTTGGAGAGAGCAGGGATACAAGGAACATACCTAAACATAATAAAGGCCATATACAGCAAGCCAAAGCCAACATCAAACTAAATGGAGAGAAACTCACAACAATTCCACTGAGAGTTCATTCACTCTCTCCATATCTATTCAACATAGCTCTTGAGGTCCTAACTAGAGCAATAAGACACCAAAAGGAGATCAAGGGGATACAAATTGGAAAAGAAGAAGTCAAACTCTGTTTGCTGATGATATGATAGTTTACATAAGTGATCCCAAAAAGTCTACCAAGGAACTTCTACAACTCATAAACACTTTCAGTAATGTAGCAGGATACAAGATTAACTAAAAAAAAAAAATCAGTAGCCCTCCTATACACAGATGATAAAAGGGCTGGGGAAGAAATAAGAGAATCAACACCCTTCACAATAGCTCAAATAGCATAAACTATCTCGGAGTAACTCTAACCAAACAAGTGGAAGACTTGTATGACAAGAACTTTAAATCTTTGAAGAAAGAAACTGAAGAAGACACCAAAAAGTGGAAAGATCTCCCCATGCTCTTGGGTAGGCAGAATTAACATAGTAAAAATTGCAATCTTACCAAAAGCAATCTACTGATTCAATGCAATGCCCATCAAAATCCCAGAAAAATTCGAAAGAACAGTACTCAACTTCAGATGGAAAAGTAAAAAACCCAGGATAGCCAAAACAATCCTGTACAACAAAAGAACTTCTGGAGGCATCACAATCCCTGACTTCAAACTCTAGTACAGAGCTACAGTACTGAAAACAATCCTGGTATTGGCATAAGAACAGACAGGAGGACCAATGGAACCGAATAGAATCCATACATCTTCCAACACCTGATTTTTCACAAAGAAGCAAAAAATATCAAATGGAAAAAAGAAAGCATATTCAACAAGTGGTGCTGGCATAACTGGATATCAACATGCAGAAGAATGAAAGTAGACCCATATCTATCACCATGCACAAAACTCAAGTCCAAATGGATCAAAGACCTCAACATAAAGCCAGCCACACTGAACCTTATGGAAGAGAAAGTGGGAAATAGACTTGAACGCATTGGCACAGGAGACCACTTCCTAAATAGAACCCCAGCATCAGAGACACGGAGAGAAACAATTAATAAATGGGACCTCCTGAAACTGAAAAGCTTCTGTAAAGCAAAGGACACGGTCAACAAGACAAAACAACAGCCTACAGAATGGGAAAAGATCTTCACCAACCCCACATCAGTCAGAGGTCTGATCTCCAAAATATACAAAGAATTCAAGAAATTGGTCACCAAAAGAACACATAATTCAATAAAAAAAAAAAAAGGAGTACAGACCTAAACAGAGAACTCTCAACAGAGGAATCTAAAATAGCTGAAAGACACTTAAGGAAATGCATCCTTAGTCATCAGAGAAATGCAAATCAAAACAACTCTGAGATTCCATCTTACACTTGAAAGAATGGCCAAGATCAAAAACATTGATGACAACTTATGCTGGAGAGGTTGTGAGGAAAAGGGAACACTTCTGCATTGCTGGTGGGAATGCAAGCTGGTAACAACCCCTATGGATGTCAGTGTGGCGATTTCTCAGAAAATTAGGGCAACCTTCCTCAAGACCCAGTAATACCACTTTTGGGTATATATCCAAAGGATGCTCAATTGTGCCACAAGGACATGTGCTCAACTATGTTCATAGCAGCTTTGTTTGTCATAGCCAGAACCTGGAAACAACCTAAATGCCCCTTGACCGAAGAATGGATAAGGAAAATGTGGTACATTTACACAGTGGAGTACTACACAGCAGAAAAAAATAACAACATCTTAAAGTTTGCAGGATAATGGATGGAGCTAGAAAACATTATTTTGAGTGAGGTAACCCAGACCCAGAAGGACAATTACCACATGTACTCACTCATAGGTGGTTTTTAAACATAAAGCAAATGAAGCCAGCCTACAAACCACAATCCCAGAGAACTTAGACAACAATGAGGACACTAAGAGAGACTTACATAGATCTAATCTATATGGGAAGTAGAAAGTATAAAAAGAGAAGAAGAAGAAGAAGAAGAAGAAGAAGAAGAAGAAGAAGAAGAAGAAGAAGAAGAAGAAGAAGAAGAAGAAGAAGAAGAAGAAGAAGAAGAGGAAAACTGTAAGTCCTTATCTGTTAGAGAGGGCTGGAAAAGCCATGAGTGTTAATGTATGCTGGATGCAGGTACACAGTAAAAGGAAAGAAAGATGGGGCAGATGACACAAGCTCAGTCATGGTAAGGTTGAGACCTGGAGGTTGGTGAGCCAGAACGCTGGTCCCCTAAAGTCTCTTTCTTCTTGCTCTCCCCTTACTCAGTAGACATAGGCTACCCTGAAAATAGCTCTTAACCTCTGCCCCACGCCAGCTTCTTATTCAGGAGAACAAAGGGAAGCTTCAATTAGGGCAGAGCCAGTGCACCTTCCCTTGGTAGAAGCAAGCACACCTTTAGTATGGTACCTGCCATGCAGGACCGAAGACTCGGGACTTGTCAGCAGACTCTTGCTGCTGCTGCTGCTAGAGTTCTCCAAGGCTGTGCTTCTTATCAGAGCAACAAGGTCAATAAATACTTGTTATGTCACACTTCTTGCTGTGCAGAGTCGGCATTTCCATAACCCTACCACACCTCATCATGGGATATAAAAGTGCACCAATCCCAAACCTCTCTCCTAGCTTTTCAACTTGTCATGAAGACAGAAACATGTGAGACTTCAATCACTCAGCTATCATTCAACCACTCCAGGATCAGCTTTATAGCAATCTTTTGTGTACTTTGAAGTATGATGATCTTCAATATTACAATCACCAAAATAATTTTAAACAAACAAACAACAACAGAAGCCAGACAACAACATGGTAGCACCAGGTTTAAAAACCCTCCTGTTCTGAGTTTGAGTTGAATGTCATTTTCTTTAGCAAAAGACATAATTTGTAGTCAGGATGGGTAAAGTGAGCCAGCCATTCCTTTCTTAATGGCCAACTACCCAAAAAGGCTCAGTTAAGTGATCTCACCTAGCAACTAATCAATTAAAATTGATAAGTGAAATACTTTTAACCTTTATTTCAGCAGGGTCCTTCCTAGGGGAAGGAGCAAAGGAATGTGAATTCCCAGCATAAAATTTAATTCCACTTCACGGATACAACATTGTGAGGGGAGACTTCTCCCTCTCTGAATGGATCAAATCAGAGGAAGACAGGTCCTCAATCAATTCTAGCCTTACAGAAATCACTGTTGCTGCTTTTCAGGGTAAAGGGTCAAAGGAGATAGGCAAAGAGGGGCTTAATTTCTTTATTTCTCTAATACATGGGGAGATGAAAGCACAAACAAGAGAAATGCCAGGAAAAGGAAAAAGAACTAGTGAGGTGCTCTTCTACCTACATCCTGGTCACTCAGTGAGAGGTGCCCCATGCTGGGCATCCTGGTGCTCTACAGGAGGTTGCTGAGCCACTAGCTTCTCAGATTAGCGTTAGGTTGTGGCTGTGGCTTCCAAGGCATCTTTCACCCAGTCACCAAAGCAAAACTTGCCATCTCTCCACCTTTTTCCTTCTCAAGTAATAAGGACAGAAGCTGGAGCCTGTGTATGTGAAGTAAGGCTTTCCAAGAGTCCTCTACCTGTAACTACTCCCATTTTCCCCTGAGATGGGGTTTCTCTGTGTGGCCCTTGCTGTCCTAGAATCTGCTCTGCAGACCACGGATGGGGGTGGAGGGCTTGAACTCAGAGATCTGCCACCTGCCATGTGTTGGGACTAAAGGCATGCGCCACAATGCATAGCAACCACCCCCATTTTACAGCAGGAAAAACAGAGGCTGTGATGGAGGCAGAGCTGGCTTGAAAGCTAACTCTCACTGGTTTAGGCATATGAGCTGGTTTCACATGACTAAACCAGTGACTTTTGTTAAAACTCACTGCACTATATACACTGAAGGTTAGAGGAATTTATTTTATATAAATTATGTATCAGAAAAGATGTTTCAAATAGTCGGACTACAGAATGGCACCTGCTTCTTCTGTTTGTCTACTCTATGCCTCTTCTTTGAGATTATCCTCTTTGGCCTCCTTCCTCACACTTAGGATTCAGAATTAACCCTGTGTCCTTAGCAGAGGCTCCTGATAGTTCTTTGACCATTGTGTGGTTTGAAGAAAGCCCACTGTCCAATCTGGGCCACTGAGAGCTGTGTAAGAAAGCAGACGGAGCAAGTCATGAGGAACAAACAAACAATAAGCAGTACTCCTCCATGGCTTCTGCTTCAGTTCCGGCCTTGAGTTCCTGCCCTGACTTCCTTCAATGATAGACTGTGATGTGGAAGCTAAATAAACCCAAGTTGTTATTGGTCACCATGTTTTATTACAGCAATAGAAACCCTCACTAAGACAATGGTCCATACAGTTCAAGGTTATGGGCTAAGCACATATCTTTCTGATCTGCAAAGCCCCCATTCTTACCTAAATACTGGTGACTTGTTTGGGGGTTTGTTGTGTCTTTTCATTTTGATAGTTTGCTTTTTACAGACTTCCTTTTGGCATCAAGAGACTCCTTGTTCTACTGGACTCAGACAATAACCCTTTAAATCCACAATACTAGAAAGGCCAGTGCTGTTCTCATCCTGTCAATGAGGGCCTACTCTCACTGGACCTCCTATTGTCTAGCACTGACCTTTCAGCAGGGTCAATGGCACGCAGGACAGACTGCATGCTGTGCATCCTCCCACCCCGCTGCAGGGATCAGTAGAGAAGTGTCCCGTGCCCCTGGCCCACGGGGCAAAACAAGATGGCCAACTCACTCAGATCCAAGACATCATCTGTTTTGATCAGGTCCTCCTCCCGAGTCAGTGGCAATTGGGTCTCAGGTTCCCCACGCAGCTGCAGTGACAGGGAACGCAGCATGAAGAATACCCGGATGGCCTGGATAGAGCAGACAAAGAGGAGAGTGGGGTTCCAGGACTGTTCTGGAGAGGTGCACTGCGTGAAGGCATTTCATGGTGACTCTTGGTTAATGGGAAAAAAGGAGGGGGCAAAACACAGGCCAGCCTTGAAGTACAGTGGCCTGGAAATAGTAAGAGAGTACTTCAGGCTTGGGGAGTAGCCTGCTTTAGTCCACAATAAGTGAAGGTCCAGGTCACTTTACTAGGCACCTGCCATTTGCCAGGACCTGTACCCAAGGGTTGTATGACCTTTAACACACAGCTCCTGCCTGCTGGCTTGCCCATTCCACAGTCAGCAAATAGCTAAGACTCAGGGAGGTGAGGAGTGCTGCCTGAGACAGTGCTTCAAGGAAGGGCGACCACCTCCCTGCTTCTCCATCTGAGCTAGTGGGGCTGGGAGACAGAAATCATCAGGATGTGTGCCAGTCCTATCTAGTAAATATGGGCACAAGACAAGAGAGTAACATGCATGTAAGCTTTAGATCTGGCTAGATTCACTGAAAGTCCAACTCCCATCTTAAGTCTTCCACCTCTTGGGCCTGGGCCTTAGGAGGAGGAGAGTGATCGAGACAGGTAAGGCCTGATACCTGGCCAAATGGACAGCAATGTCCTCAGCACCCCTCAGGCTTTCCCAGTTCATCTCAGGGGCAGAGAATGCTTGTCAGCACAAGCATCCCTGTCCCATGAAAAAGGGGTCTGTCAGCATCCAGTATGGCCGCCAGGCATGTCCTGAGAGCAGAGAAAAGGCCACATCACCAGCTGCCAGTGACATCTGTGCAGAAGCAGCCCTTAGCCCAAGAATCACACTAGCCACTAACCAGAGAGCCCAGAAGCACAGGGCAAGCCACAGGTCAGTACCTCTTGCCCCAGGTCTCTCCCTGACATGGAATGGTGGGCTCCTTTGAGACACAGCTCCAGAGCAAACAGACAAGGTCAGCATTGCCCTCTACCCAACTGTGGTGGATAAGACACAGTAATCCCTAACTCTCTGGCTATGTTACCACCCTGAGACAAGGCTAGAGGGCACAGACAGCACAGACCTGCAGAAAGAGTTTGCCGTTCAGGCCCTTGGTAGATACCACTACCTACATAAAGGAGTGTCAGGGCAAACTATTGTGGCTTCACGCAGATGAATTCCTGTTCGTGGTAAAGGTGGTGACAGTCCTGTGTTAAATGAAGGGAGAATACCCTTTATTTGCAGGGTACTTTCAAGAAAAGAGAGGGACAAAGTCTTGCTTTCCAGCGGCTGAAGGCTTTGCGTCCTGGTGGCCCATGCAGTGAGTGTCTTTGATTGGCTCCCAACGCCCTGATCCTGCCTTAAGGCAGGATACTCGTGTAGAATTTCTGAAAGTCCTGCACAGTTCTGGCTTCATCTTAAGAAACACAGCCTTCAGAGTTTTAGAGTGGCTTGCAGGACAAAGCAGCTCCCCACCATGTTGGTGGGGGTGCATAAGAATCTAATCTGAATGTTCTTAGCAGATTTTCAAGTCTAGTCTTCATAGAGACATCTGCACCAACTGGGAGAGACAGAGGTGTGGTTCTATTAAAAAATCAAGAGCTCCTATCTAGTAAGCACCTACTATGTGCTGGGCTTTAGGGGTTATGTATTATAAATTTAGGACTACAGGAGCAAGAATGGGTGCTGAGAAGGCAGAGTAAGCTTGGCCCAGTTGCTAAGAGGTTGAACTGACATAGCATAGTACACCAGAAAATCCCATCCCTGTGCCAGCCCAGAGCAGCCGGTAGCAAAATGTGAAGGGGGAAGTGGGTGCCACTGGGATTATCTGACAGTGTGTGCTCTCCAGTAAGTAGTTACAATTTAGGGATGAGGAGAAAGAAGGGGCCTACTGTAGGCATATCCCTGTCATGGGCAAGATTTATGACTGTGCCAAGTACATTGCACAGGGTTTTGATGGCAAAGACTCCTAGCAAGGCCATGGCTGAGATGGGGAAATAGAAACCCATGCTGTTTTCTGTAGCCTATCCCTTGGAAGACTGAGGTTTTCCAAGGAATCGATGAGTTGGGAATTTGGCTCTCAATGTAGGCCTTTTGGTAAAACATGTGTCTTTGCTCTACAAATATTGAATGGTGATATTCTCAGGAATACAAATAAAAAATAAATTCATTTAAAATATAAACTAGAATATAAGCCATATAAAATACCATTTCAAATAGCAATTTTCAAGGGAAAAGCACACACACAAGAAGTCCATGTCCAAGGACAAAAGAGGTGAGTCTTACAGGGCTCCTCACTGCAAAAGTGGGCTCCCAAGATGGCTGCACAGGCTGGCAGGCACCATGCCACTACCCTGCAGACATTAACAGCTCCCTCTCACCACTCACAGCCATTGAGCACTGTGTGGGGCCAAGAGCGTCACCTCATTTGCTCCCCGTTTTTATTGAGACAAGGTCTCTCTATGTAGCCCTGGTTGTCCTGGAACTCACTCTGTAGACCAGGCTGGCCTTGAACTCAGAGAGATTCATCTGCCTTTGTCACTCGAGTGCTGGGGTTAAGGGTGTGCACCACCATGCTCAGCCTATCATTTGAGCTTCTTAATGACCCTGGTGGCTCCCATCTGACAGAGAAACTGGAGCCCAGGGATGTTAGACTGGTTGCTCAGGGGAACTCCAAGCCTGTGTTCTTCTGACTACATTTCTTGGTCTTCAAAAGATTCAGGGCTTGGGACCTGGATTTCTATCAAGTGATCTTCTTTTCTTTGCTAAATCAAGATACAAAATTTTAAAGTCATAAATGATTACTGTTTCAGATCCTGGAAGGCAGAAGATCAAATTTCAAAAGGGAAGGCAGTTGACCGAGTTCTAATGTGAAGAAGAAACTTCCATTTCTTAGCTTCTGTGAATCTGAATGCTAACCTTAGTCATATTCAGTATTTGGAGAAGCAGGCTTTGGAGGGGAAGGTCTGGAGTCAGAAGTGGGGCTGAGTGAACATAGGAATTCCCTGAGGCTAGAGCTCTGGGGAGAGGTGCATGAGTCCCCAGTGAGGGTGCACCATGGCACAAGTGGTAGCCTGAGCCTTGGGCTGGCCCTGGGACAGGTGCTCAGTTCACCTCTGCTGGCTTCCTTGCCACATTTGCAAGCTGCTGGGGTTAGGAGACAGTCTTTCAGGTTAGAAGCCCACCAGGGCTGCGGAAACATCTGTGGAAGTCAGACATCCCGAACAGGATTGAAGCAAGGTGATGTGGGCCCAGCCCAGAGGGAAAGCAAGTGGTGATGTTAGAGATGTACAAAAAACATCCATACCCTTTGAACCAGAAATTCTGCTTCTGGGAACTTCTCCTAAAGAAATAATTCAAAAGAAAGAAAACACTGTGTTCATGAAGTAGCTCTTATAGTTTAGCTGAAAAAAAGTAGAATATAGCAGAAGTACCCCACTCTGGGTAATGGGAAGACACCCCAGGAACGGGGCAAAGTCTCCTGGGAAATCTTTATGTAGTTCTGAGGAGTCACTTATAAAACCATCAGACAGGTGAGGCAGAGGAAGGAGAATCAGAAGTTTAAGGTTATCCTTGGCTATAAAGTGAGCTCAAGGCCAGCCTGAGCTATGTGAGACCTGTCTACAAAATAAACAAAGAAAAAAAAAGCCTCCATTGTGGGCTGGGGGTGACGTCACTGGTAGCATGCATGAGGCTCTGAGACTCATATCCAGAGCTTCATAACACCATCACAATAGGAGAGCTCGCACTACAACAAAGAAGGGAGAAAGAGACGGTGAAAGTGAGACTGAGGCAGAGATACCCTGTGCCAATATGAGATGAGTTTGTAGACAAAGAAAGGAGGAGAAGCAAAAAATGTCTTCAAATGCTGAAATTATGGAAAATATTTCCTTCCTTTCAAAATGCTGAGATGTGACTGAACTTTCTTCAATGTGTAACACACAGCGAAAGAATAGTGTCCCATTTCCTTGAGGTCAATAGTGACAAACACAAAAACTGCTGTTCTTTACAGGAAACAGAGAAACGAGTGTGGGACACATCTAAACTCCCAGATGTCTGGGAGGCTGAAGTAGGAGGATCGTAAATTTGAAGACAGCCTGGCCGAATTAATGAGACACTGTCTCAAAACAAAGTTTAGAAAGGAGGCAGAACACTCACTGAGCATGTCCACTGCCCTGGTCCCATCCCTGGTACAAAAACAAAACTTCAGCACAAGGACCTCTGTTTCATACTGGCTTCCCAGATAGTATATGAAGATGGCTATTGCTTCAATTCAGATTTTAATATCTGCCAGAGCCCCCTGCTGCCTCCTTCCTCTGTACAAAGTTCAGCAGAGACTGTGAGCAAAGCCCTCTTGGTCACTGAAGACACCAGCACACTCCACTGCTGTCCCACCAGTGTCCTCCCAGTGTTTATTCTGCCAGAGACTCTGCAGCCACAGTGCCAGCTACTTCAGACAAAAGCTGAGGAGGCACAGGAGAACTTTAGGCGCAGGGAAGTTAAGTAACGCTCCCAAGGTCACACAGAACAGGACTTAACCTCTGTGGCCTGACTCATGAACCTGTACTTTTTCTTAGCTGCTTCTTCCAACTGCCCCACATGAGTGGGAATAGCCCAAATTCCATGTTTCGATTCATTCATTTTCCCTGGGCCCCAAGAACTCTGATGACTTTTATTTCAGCATAGCTGGCATGACTCATGGACACTTTTGGTATTTTTGGTCTTATACTAAAAAAAAAAAAATTGTATTGTGTGCACTTGTGGAGGTCAGAGGACAGCTTGCAGGAGTCTGTGGTTTGCTCAGGGGACTGGGAATGTGTGTTGCTTAAAGATACAAGGTCCCCACTTCCTCTGCTGCCCCTGAGCATGTGATTAAAAGTGCCAGCAGGGTGAAGGAGGTTGCAGAGGCCTCTTGTCTGAGGCACACCCCACTTTATGTGCTTCCTGAAATTCTGAAGTGAAACCCCTCTGATGCTCTGGCCACAAGCAGACCAAGGAAGAAGATGTGGTAGTCATCTGGATGCCTCTAAATGATCTATTCATAGTCACGTCTCTAGGGAATGATTTTCTAGGAAAAGGCAGTGTTGCTTTCTAAGAAAGAAACTGAGATCTTACGCAGGAGATAAAATACTGTGAAGAGCCTGACTGAGGCTGCTTCCTAGAGTGGCCACTTCAGAAAAAAAGTGCTGATAAGGGGATCACCCTCTGCTGCTTCTGAGAACTCGGCTCTGCACACACGCTCTCCTGCCTCCTGGCCAGCATCATCCTCTCACTACCAGACACCTTGCTAGTGTACTGCCTGGGGTTCTAAGACCTTGAAGTCAAGGTTCACACCCATCTCCCCTATACTGGGTGTTCTAGGTTCTACTCCCCTATGCTTCAAAGAAACTTGGTGTGGCTTCCACTCAGGGTTTTGGCTACACTCTACCCTGGTGCAGGTGGTCTGACAGCTGTCCACAGAATCCCAATCACCTATTTCCAAGGGCAACAGGCTTTGGAAAGCCGTGCGTGGTAGTGGGTGCATGTGAGGTGGTGTTCTCTACAGGTGGTTAGGCACATATTGGAGGGGGTGCATGTGAGGTGGTGTTCTCTACAGGTGATTAGGCACATATTGGAGGCAGTCTTTAACTGACCTAGAGACCCTTTCCATATGGCCCAGGAGAGGCCAGATCACACTTACCCGCCGCGTCTTTTCCACGTCACCACATGGCAGCCGCTTCACAAAATCAATGCCAGTCAGTGGAGTGCCCGTTGGGGGCAGGAGGATAGAAGCATCCATCATGAGATATTCCACATTCATGGGCTTTATCTAGAGAGACAGACATCACAGGAGGCCTCAGAGAAGGGCCTACTGTAGGCCTGGGTGAGACTGAGACTATGCTTCCAGTTTGCAAGATGAGTGGTAGGCCTTTGTCATTCCCCAAGTTGTGGCTTTTCCTTTCATTTAAGCCAGGGGCCCCATGGCCACACAGCTGCCTGCCTGCCTTTGCAGGACACATTAAACATGGTCGTCTAGAGGCCTGAGCCCCTTTCTCATAATCCCTGTATTTCAGAGCAGGATGGCAGAGCCATGTTCCCATTCCAGGCTGCTCTTGGCATTGGCTTTCCAGCAGGGCCTTCTCACAGTACCCATTGGCTGAAACTGCAGACCCTCTCCAGGAAATTCCCTCCATTCTGCTACAGGAGTGGGAGACAGTAGTGAGCCCCAGGGCCCATTATCCCTTTAGCAATAACCCGAGTTGCTAAGGGATATGAGAAGAGTCTGACTTGGAGGTCTAGTTGCAGCCTGCCTTCTCCAAGTCCAAGAGCAGCACTCAGGACAACTTCACTTCAGTTAGCTCAGACGCCACTATCTTAGGGGCAGCTAAGGACTGACTTCAGTTGCAGAGACTGGGGTGTGTCACCTTAGTGTTTCTGGAGAATGTCAAGTATTGTGCAGCGGAACATGCTATAAACACTGGAATAAAATAAGCAAACCTCAGGAAGCTTCCTGAGTGGGGAGGGGTGAGGGGAGGAGAACACATTTTTTGCCTATGGGCCTTGCACAAGGCCTCCTGGTGGGTATTTCACATCTGGCTGGGGCAACTCAGAAGTGTGGGCCCCACTGCACAAATGACAGCCAGGCTCAAAATGTAAGTAACCTGCCCAAGGCCACAGAGTTAGGAAGCAATAAAAGAAACATAACAGGGGCTTCAGAGTTCTGACTTTTCCAAATCATAAATAACATGTAGAATTTACATTTCCAAGCTGCAAAGGGTACTGAGGATAATCAGACTAGCGGAGGGAAGATGAATACCTACCTATAGGGGAAAAGTCTGAGCTGCCCTAAGCAGGACAGCAGGGGCTGTGTGGGCCAGGAAGGCCCAGGCCCAGTCATGGCAACCCACATGCCACAAGGAGGTATGACTTTGAAAAGGTCCATTGATGTCTCAGGGGTGTAGTGTATAAAGATGTGGTGAAGGCCCTGCTGCCAGAGCCCTGGAGATAGGCTTGGAAGCCAGGGAGCCACTTAGCTGTGCTGCCTGCCTTTTTCTTTCTGACACTTTAAATACTTTGGTTCATTATAAATGTCCCCATCACTTCATGCTTTGGTGAGTTATGTCCATGAAAAAGCTCACTTATCATCTATTTATCTAGTGCTACTTGGGGGTTGATTCTGGAAATGCAGAAAGACAAAATAGAAAGTGTCATCTCCATAGTCTGTCTTCTGTGCTCCAGAGAGAGGCAGGGAGCAGCAGAGAGAACCACTCTGCCATGGAAGCCTGGCTCTGCCACTAGCAGGCTGGACAGACTTAGGGACATTACTCAGCCTCTGTGACTCCCATTTTCCTCCTCTGCACAAAGGAGATAACGGCAACAGTTCTTTCAATAGGTAAAGACTCTGGACTGAAGTTCCAGGGAGACATACAGAGAGACAGAGAGAGAGAGAGAGAGAGAGAGAGAGAGAGAGAGAGAGAGAGAGAGAGAGAGAGAGAGCACACAAATCCATTTTTTTTGAAAGAGCAATTCATTGCTGAACACTCTACAAACCAGACTGCTTAGAGCTTCTTGGCCATGGAGAACTGGAACATTGCAGACTTAGAAGCCATGTAGCTTTAGCTTTCTTAATAGCTTGTTCCTTGCTCACCTCTGTCTGACCACGCATCCTTATGACTACCAGGTGAAACCTTTTGGGATGTGTTAATCTAACACACCATTAGCTTCTGCTAACCTCATAGCTAAGGATGCCATTAGATAGCATCTGAGACCTATAGTAGAAGCTTCCCGCACTTTGCTGTAACCTGTCACCTGATGTTCACATTGATGTATTTGAAAAGTGCTTGGATTTAGGATTTTGTTTTGTGATTACATGAAACCAGTTTCTTGTCAAAATATGTTTAGGGCAACCTGAGTATTAGACACAGTCACTTATATTTGGCTCTAAAATAAACTCTCACTTATTCTCTTTAAGGTAAGAACTGTGAATTGTGTCAGATTTGATATATACAACATGTTCTTCATCCTAGCAGGAATCAGTCTTCACTAAAAGGACGCCTCTCCTTGACTGATACCCAGGTGACCCTAACTATCTTACAGACACAATGCTGTTGCCTCCTGCAGCAGTGGAGCAGCACTAAGGGCCTGTCCCATCTCACAGAGAAGAGGCTGATTTCCTAAGGACCAATGGAGAACTGACATCAGTTGCAGGGCCTAGGCTGAGTTACTTTAGTATTCTGGAGAATGTTAAACATTGTTTAGGACGTGTCATAAATACTGGAGTAAAACAAGCAAAAAACAAGGAAGCAGGGGAAAAGTGGACATTTGTACTTTCTCATGTGGGTTAGCATGAGGCTTGCTGCTGGGTAATCCACATCTGGCCAGGGCAGCTCAGAGGTATGTGCCCCACTGTACAGATGACAGCCAGGCTCGAAATGTAAGTAACCTGTACAAGGGCACAGAGTTAGGAAGCAATAAAAGCAGACATCTCAGGGGCATGGGAATGAATATAATCTAAAGTTTTAGTGGTGGTGGTGATCAAATATACTTCACTATCAGTCTTTCCCACTTGATCAGCAAGCTCCAGATAGGAGGGAGCCCCCATGAGTTTGGCGGGCACAAAGGTACACACTAACCTCCATGTGTTCTGGCCCTGTACTTACTGTCATGCTCCTGTACTCATCTTCAAACATGTCCAAAAAAATCTCTTCTCCCTGCAAGGAAAAGAAGGGAGTGAAGAGAAGTTTCCTCCTACCCCCATGAACACAGTACTCCAAATGCTGCACTTGGCTTTTGAGGCCATCTGTTTTCCATTACAAGTTCTTATAAATCACCAGAAAGTAAAAATACACACGTGAACGTGAGCACATGTGCGCAGATAAAAGGCCAAGTATCAAATTGCACTGCTCAACATTCTCCTCCTCTTTGAAAGCACACTGAGCTAGAGTTCTTCTGTCAGATCACTTAATTAGAGCACAACAAAAAATGACATAATGCATAATTAAAATATAGACAAGGTTAATATTTCAAGTGCTTAACATAATTTCCTTCTCCAGAATGGTGGAAACGGGGGGGGGGGAATGCTGGTTAAGCGACCATGTTAAACATGTGAGGCCCACCCATTTCTAAGGGGAAGGGCATAACTACCAATACTTAGCACTAAAATTATATTGCTTGCTCCACTTGTTTTTGAGGAAAGTCTTGAGGTTTGGTTGTTAGGGGCAATGACTGGCCAGGACTCCACCTTGGACAAAATCCAGCCCATCCTGTTTTACTGTAAGAAAGGGATGACAAAGATGTTATGTGCCAGAAAAGGACAGGCTGGAGCCCATGTCTGTCAGGCCAAACTCAGTGAAGGCAAATTAGTGCACAGAAAAGGCACGGCCCCCCAGTCTGCCAGTCAGTAGGGACTTGGGAGCCCTCAGTGCTGCTACTGTCCTGCCTCGTGAAGAGTCAGAACCATTGTGTCTCTCTGGGACCCGAATAAAATGCAAATGCAGCTTCTCTTCTGTTTGGGACCAGGAAGCAGCTTCTGGGAAATGGCTACTCTGTGCCTTTCTATGTTTACAACCTCCACATTTCCAAGGGGTAGACAGACTTAGAGCAGTTCTACTGGGAAGAGGCCCAAAGAAGAATAGGGCAGTCCCAGGTTTCTTCTTTCTTCTGGGCTGACTAGAGAGGCTCACTGGATTCTTGCTTAAAAGCCAAGTGTGGTTCTCTGAAGGGCAGCTGGGATTTCCTCCCCAGAGTGTGGTGGCCACAGTGGTGCATGTCTACAACTGCAGCTGGATCAGGTCACCCGGTCCTGGCAAGGCAGAGTTCTAGATTACAGAACTGGGCTTTAGCGCCATCAGCTGACAACAGTGGCAGCAGGCAGGGAACTTTAAGTGAGGGTGTAAGAAAGTGAGCAGTGCTGCCACTTCCCCTTGCAGGAGCTTCCGAGCTTTGTTCAGGGAAAGCAGGACCAAAATTTATAGAAACCAAAAGATGAGCTCACTAGGGTGACTAGCCATGTGGATGAACCCACTACAGCTGAACATTGGAGTTCTCCAAGTGAGTATGTGGAGGGTGTGGGCATGGGGGGGGAGTGGACCCTCACTACACACCCATCTGTCTTAATCTTGGACTTGGTGGTTTCTGAAAGGACTGTTGCTGATGATGTTTTTCTCACAGCATCCCAACTCTGCTAAAACACGCCTTAAGGCCCAAGCTAAACTGTTAACGCTTTATATCTTAAAGCAATCACTTGAGCCGGGCCGTGGTGACTCCTTTAATCCCAGCACTCGGGAGGCAGAGGCAGGCGGATCTGTGAGTTCAAGGGCAGCCTGGGCTACAGAGCAAGTTCCAGGACAGGCTCCAAAGCTACACAGAAAAACCCTGTCTGGAAAAAAAACCTAAATAAATAAATAAACAAATAAAAACTAAAAACAACAACAACAACAAAAAACCCTCAAAAACCAAACAAACAGAAAAACCTCCCCCCAAAACAACAGCAACAACAACAAAACCAAAACCACAAAGCAATCACTTGGAACCTGAAGATAATGTCTTTAAATCCTTCAGATCCTAAAGGTCATCTTACTAAACTCAAGATAATTCTTCAGATGCTTGCATGAGACTTCTTAGCATGCATGTTTATACATACATTACACACGTATATAAGTAATAAAATCATGCATTACACAGGTATACAAGTAATAAAATCATAGTAGTTTTCTATGTATTAGGATACATAACTCACAAACCTATGACTTTGTCATACACATACATCTCACAAATTATAGTAAATTCACGAGTAACAGATAAACAAATTGCCATAAACTAGAAGTAAGTCTTCAAAAATTTTATTGCTCTTATAACAAAACATAAAATGTTCAGAGGCCACAGCTCTGGAGACTATGAAATTGAGCATGTGTGCTCAATATTCACAGGTGTAAACAAAGAACTGAAGGGCTGACAAAATGGCTCAGCAGGTAAAAGTGCTTGCAGTAAAACCTGATGACCCTAAGTTTGGTCTCCCAGATTCCACACCTCTATATATACACCTTAGAATGCACATATGCACATACTTATAAATGAACTCACGCGTGTGCGCGCGCGCACACACACACACACACACACACACACACACACTGAAGATTGCATATAGGACTAGACCCCACCATCCTATACTTCACGAGAGATACCCCAGGCTACGTTTCCCTGTGCTGCCAAGTACCTTATAGAAATGCCGTACAAGGTGGACACTCTCTTCTCTTGCACCCTGTTGAAAAAGAAGGAAGATGTGAGGGACACATATCTGAGGGGAAACAGTGGGTGACTTAGTTAAGCAGGGAAATAGGTTATTGAACACAGCTATGTCTCTGCTTTAATAAAACACAACATTACTTCACCGATGTGTGCATATATATGTGGGAGTGGATTAGAACAGACATATCCAAAGGGAAATGCTCAGCTGTTCTTTTTCACCTCTGCACTTCCTACATTCTCTTTCTTTCTTCCTTATCCAAGACAGGCTTTCTCTGTGTAACAGTTTTGGCTATCCTGGAACTCACTATGTAGACCAGGCTGGCCTCAAATTCACAGATCTACCTGCCTCTGTCTTCCAAGTACTGGGATTGAAGGCATGTGCCACCTCTGCCCGGCTCCTACATTTTCTAAAACTAATGAAGGGTAACAAAAAATGATAAAATATACTGAGAACCTAGTAAATGTGTATTTAGCACATACACACACACACAGACATGCACACACACACACACACACACACACACACACACACACACACACACACAACAATAAACCAAACCAAACCATACCAAACTAAAACAAAAACACCCAACATGGCAGGTGGATATGTTTCTACATGTATAAAAGCTTTGTCACATAAAAGGAACATACGAAAACTTCTGGAGCTGATCCAGAAGCAGATTATTCCAAAAGAAGCTACTGCAATACAAGAATGTGGTCTGGATGGAGGGAGGCATTCTGGACATGTGCAGGATCTTGGGAGTCGCAGGTGTCTCAGGCCCAGCTTCTCTGAGCTATGCAAGGGATGCTGTGGAACAGGCAGTGCCAACAGCCTCGTCAATGATCTCCTCAGCTGAGGGACAGCATAGGAAGGGAAGGGGAAGGCATGGACTCACCTCCAGACAGGCCAGATGCACATCCTTGATGGCGCAGCCGGAGCTGGTCAGTACTTGCTGCTTCAGGAGCAGGCAGCTCAGCTCCAGTGTGGCCAACCGGATCCTGCCATCTGCAGAGCACACCAGCGTCACCCAGTGCCCACCCTGGATACAAGGCTCTCGTTTTCCCTTTTTGAGGGTATTCATCACCTGAAAGACAGTCTTGCTCAAGGCCTCTCGTGTCCAGGGGAGCCCAGAGGAAGCAGCGACACATGTCAACTCCCTTCCCAGTAAGTTACAAGTCAACACGCCCTGGTAAGCCTTTTAGCTCCCATCTGTCCTGAAGTCCCTTTATCAGCTGAACAAGAGAAGATGGGAGGCTGTGCTGTAGCTGTGCCTGTCCAGCATGTTTCCCACTCCAGGTACGGGTTCAAAACCAACAGCCCACTCTGGATCATGTAACTCAGTGGAGTTGAGCCTTCTCTCCCTTCTAGAATGAGTATATCACCTGTTAGGTCTCAACCTCAGGACAAGTCTCACTCAGCACTCCTCACCCCACCCCCTACCTAAACCTCTTCCTCCCAGGGGCAGGGCTTCCTTCCCTTCCCCCCCACCCCAGTCCCATCCCTATCCCTATATAACAGCCATTTTGGCTAAGCTGGTCTCTTGGCCCAGGCCACCTTTCTTGGTCAGCAGCCTCCTCTCTTACTTTCCCTCCCCTTCTCTCCTCTTATGATCTGGTTTAGTTTGCTGGCCATGTTCAGCCTGGACCTTCTGCTGCATTCTCTCTTGAATCTACACTCCCCCCCCCAAATTCCTTGTGCTTTAGGAAGTCAAGAAATAAAAATCCTCCTCCTTTTTATTTCACATTTTCATTTACTACCCAAGCTTGTGTGCCCAAGGTGCTCCCATCCCTGCTCAAAAGGATCAGGTAGCAACAAGCAAAGGAGCCCAGTAGAACCAGTGAGGCTCAATTTTACAGTGTGCTAGAAAAATACTGGGCACAGGCTCTCCAGTGCTGGGGTGTGGCAAGGACAGGAACACTATTGGGGCCTGGATGGATGGGAATGATAGCCAGCACTAGTCACCCCCCTTCCCTTACTGACACTGTCAGTCTTCCTAAAGTATCCCTCCCACATGGCTTGAGCACACTGGGTGTCTGTAGAGATCTCCTCTTGGGGGTGTTTGCACAGCACCAGGCTCCAGGCCTAGCACAGCACGAAGCTCATCACAACTTGGTCACAGTTAACAGAAACCCAACCCAGACTAGCTTAAACTATATAAGCAGAAACTGACAGACAAACAAACACAATGGCTAACTTATAAAATCTGTTAGGGTAATGGGGGAGGGGAGGCACTGCCTTCAGGTACAGCTGAGGCCAGGGTCTCAATGTTTTCAGGACTCTATGCTATGTTCTGGGTTGCTACTGGAAGCCATCTCTTTCCTCTAGGGAAGACACCCATCTCCAGCGCAAGGCCAACTACTGTTAAGCAAACTGTCCCATGGGTCTTTGCACTTTATCTAAGGAAAGGTAAAGGTGTAGAAGTAGAAAGAGGGAGCAGAGAACCTCTGGGCCTTGTTCCTGAGGTCTAAGACCTTGGAACCTAAGCACACACACCCCAGGGACATACCCCAAATACCAGCCCTTTTGCTAATAATGCCCTGTAGGTGCTGTTGAAATAGATGAGAAGAAAAATTTGCTCTTAGTTATATACATGCAAAGCAGGTCTTGCTTAGCATGACAAAAGCTCAGGGAAAGTGGTCCCTACTTACTAATGCAGCCCCAATCCACTTCCTCCAGACCTTCCATCCCCTCTCCATCCTGAGGTCTATGTGCCTACTCCCTCTGCTGGTCAGCAAGCTCCTGCCTTCACAAGTGCAGGTCAAAGAGCAGACCCTATTCTTGGCCACAGCACAGCTCCCCTCAGTGCCCTAACCCATGTGGCTCCCACTGCACCCTGCAAAGCTTGCTCCTGACTCCAGCCCCGGAAAAAGGCTCTGCCTCCTTTAAGTGGCACTCTCAGCAATAACTGACCCCAAGGAGTACCCAAGGTCTGTGTCCCTTTTCCTCCTACTCAGGGTCCTGGCTTATCTCTTTTTCTTTGCTACCACTAGGTATGAACAGTGTCTCAAGGGCTCAGTCCATGACATCCCTCTTTCTTCATCTAGACCTTTACAGACCATGCATGTTGTTCCCCAACGGTGACTTTGCCTGACCTCTGAGTGTAAGACCCCATCTCCACAGTCTACAGCTTTTGGGATTTGAAGACCATCAGTTGTGGCTCTTAGCTGGTATGTAGGATACAATCAGAAAGCATCTATTCTGTGAATAAATGCTATGATACCTGTTGTCACCCTGAGGCCACTGATCTGGCTTTCCAGGTCCTTCTCCCACTTGGTAGCATAGCCACATAGTGCTCCAGTCACCACTTGACCAACTCTGGTTGACTTGGTCCAGGCTTACCACACCAGGCTGGTCTGACCATACTCTTCCCCGCTGGGCAAGCAGGTGGCCAGATTGTCCCCCACACATTCACTCATTCTAGTAACCTTTCTCCTGTCTCTGTAGAGAACTTGCCATGCAACTATTGACATTCCAGGCAAAGTAACTCTGTGTTGTAGAAGTCCTGTGCAATCTGAGATATTTAGCAGTGTCCTGGACTTTTAGCCACTAGAGGCCAGGAACATTCTTAGTCATTCAGCTTAAAATGTCTGCAGTCATAGTCACATATATCCTGAAGGAAAAATTACCCTAGCTGAAAAGCCATGCCTAGAGCTTCATTCCACTCTGTCATTGCCTTAGTAGTCTGGCTGCAGATGGGTGCTGGGTCAAACCACTGGAGACACTGGGCACAAGAGTGTACTCTCACCCAACCCTTCAAATGGGTTGCCCTCACTCTGAGTCACAGCCTACTTCATTCCCACAGTACGGCCTCGGGCTTCCCAGAGAGGAGGGTCCCAGCCATGACAAAATCAGCAGAGTAAGGCTGGTGTAGAGAGAGAAAAGAGAGAGGGAGCTATAATCAAGGGTGGGGACAACCCCAGCGATAAGTCCTGGATCCAATAAAAGACAAATGCTGGTGGCTAGGGGAAAAAAGAAAGGGCTGAGATTTCTTCACATCCAGAACCTAGGGCTCATGGTGCCTGGCTAGGGATCTAGCCCCTAAGACAGGGGTACCTGGTTGGGCAGCATTGTTCATGATTCTGATGAGTCTCTCAGCTAGCAGATGGTTGTAGGTGGTTTTCTCAACTGCACTTGGCACTGGGAGCTGGATTCGCTCCAGTTTTTCAGGATCCATGCCTAGAATGGAGAAAGAAGAGAAACGGCCATTGGCAAAGCTGCCTCAGTGAGCATCTTTTCTCTGAAAAGTGAGGCCTGGTCACTGCCTTCTGTCTGGGTTCTATGTACACTGAACATGCATAGATATAGCAAAACATACAATTTCTGGTGGTGGGGAGATGGCTCTGCTGGTAAAGTGCTTACTGCACTGGTATCAGGGCCCAAGCTCAATTCCCAGAAGCCATGTATAGTATGTGGCACATACTGTAATTCTAGTACTGGGGAAATCCTTGGGGCTCACTGGCCAGAGAGCCTAGCCCAGTTGGTGAACTCCAGGCCAGTGAGAGACTTTGTCACAAAAAACAAAGGGGGTGTTGCCTAAGGAAGACCCAAGGTTGGCTCCTAGCCTCCAAACACATGCATATGCTCACACACATGCGTGCAAGCACATACACATGCACACACATGTGTGCATGTGCACAAAATCATACAAACCATATATTATCTATTGCCATTTGTGAAGGGGGCATCATCTTGGTGTGATAATTAGCAGTAACTACGAAAGCCAGATAGAACAGTGTTCTCACATTCTAGCCAATGACTGTTGACTGAACTCATTGGAACTCCGTCTCTATTAGAAGCAAGGGCTGGCAAGCGCTTAGCAGACACCAATGGTGGCATCTCTGATAGATGAGGCAGAAGCAAAAAGGAGTAGCTTTCCCACAGAGCAACTCATTGCAGTTCTCTACCACGTCTGTGTGCCACATAAGGGCAGCCCTCTACTGGGCACTTTCTAGCCCTGCAGACACAGACCCAGAGAAACAGAGATGAGACATGAGGCTCCAACAACCACAGCCTTAAGCTCTCACTGGTGAGCTCAAAGAGCTGAGTGGGTGCCAGCCCTGCCCCTGAGGAATAGATCAGCAGAGAGGAGCTGAGTTAAACCTTTAGCCTAGGTAGGTGCACAAATAATAAAATTCATAAAGCATATCTACCACTAAGACACCAAGAAATTTTCCCCCCGCAGGGGCAATGAATAGTATTTATTAAAAGACAAAAGAAAGGGTGGGGTGAAGGGTGGCTAAGGAAAGGGAATGGGCAAGTCTGTAGCCATAGGCCATGATATTATTTTTCCTAAAGAACTGCCAGGAACTGAGATGGCAGGATGACCTGCCAGTGCTGCTACAATGGTATAGGCCCGAGGCAGCGCTCTGCTGGCTCCTATCCTCTCATCTGACACAGTGCTTGAGAAATACCAGCAGAAATAAATACAGCCCTTGACACAGGCAAGGAGACCCCTGTGGATTGTTTATGCCTGAAGCGTAGTTTTTCCTGTTATTCTAATTGGGGGAGGTGGTACTTCTCAGAACTTTTGAAATGTGGTCCCTTGAGTACCAGGTGAGGCTTTATCTAGAACCTTGACAAACAGTGGAGGCAGCACAGCTGGTTCCTGAGGAATCCCTGCTCTGTGATTGCACAGCACTGGTGCCTTAAAGCAGTATTCTGCTTTGTTGAAATGACTTGGGAAGGAAGGAATGGCCTGAGGGTTGTTGTGTAGGACTCTCTCACACCCAGTGTGGCTTTGAAGCTGAACATGTAGATTCTGCATTTTGATGCCAACTGTCCAACTTGGAAGAACTCTGGCGTACATGGCAAAAATGGTAACCCAATCTTTTTGGCCTTTACTTTCCTAGAGGTATCACTCCTGTCCCAGTATCTCTGCTTCCTTCCATTTGAGGAGTGGGACACACAGGACAGGGCTGCTGCTCTGTAGCTCTTCCACCCTAGCACACTATACCATCAGCTCCTCCAGTCCACAGAGGACAGTAACAGGCCCAGAGGCGGAGTCCCCTACAGTATAGGCGAGCAGGAGCCAGAGCTTGAGTTTCCATAGGGAGGCCCTTTGTTTTTTTCCTGGGATTCCTCTAGCTTTCCTTAGACTTTCTGGAACACAAAGAGATCTGGGGCAAAATCTTCAAGAGACAGGAAGAAATCCCTCTGAGGTTATTTTGTTCTTTCTTGGCCATCTGTCAGGGGAGGATCCCAGAGCCCTGAACCCCTCACTCTGGTCCACACAGTAGATCAAGCGTGCCTTTGGTGAAGAAATTGAGTGTGATGCTTCAAGGTCATAGAGCATGCTGAAGGCACAGTGGGGCCACCTTTAGATGACTCCAGAGGTGACTGAAATCCAGTTAGGGAGGGGTAGTGGCACCACTCATATGGGAAGCTCACTACGAAAGCCACATTCAAGGGCTGTGCATTCCAGGGCTCAGCAACAGTCACCACCTCCAACCAACCAAAAGCTCAAGTTCTACAGGCGAAGATGGGATTTTCTGGAGGAAGGGTAGGATCTTATTGTAAAGACATTCCTCCTAGTGCCTGCACAAGAAAAATAATGAATAAAAAAATAAGTCTTCACAAAGTGAGCTCAAAAAAGATGCTTGCTCAAGGCCACAAAGGTAACAAAAAATCTGAAGCCAACTCCATCTTCTGTCTTTCTGGCCCATATCACAAGATCCCTGCTCATTAGTTCTTCTCTCTTCCTGCCCAAAGTATGTGTGCCATGCTATTTAGCAGTGTTCTCAACACAAAATACTCTGGGTTATATCTTAATGGAGTTAACCTTTTTATTTTTGAAAAAGGTCTCACATGCACCTCAGACTGACCTCAGCTCTCTGAGGCTCAGGCTGGCCTCTCTCCGCCTTCCTGAGCACAGTAAGAATTACAGTTATGTGTCACCACACTCACTGAATTAACTCACTTTAACAAAACAAAAACACAACCAAAGAAACAGAAAGGTTCTACACTATGACAACTGAATAGAAGAAAAAGTTATCACAGAAGCAGCTGGAGGAAACAAGAGCCTGAGCAGCTTGTGAGCTGAGGACAGTCTACCCATATGCCAGGGGACAGACGCTGGGTTTGTTTTGCATTCTGTGACAAGCACTGCACCATCACTACCAACATGCTTTGGAAGCCACGTATAGAGAAGCACTTGATTTGTGTTTTTAACTACCTCACTAAAAGAAAATACTGGCAGTGGTGAAGAAATAAGGTGAAGTCCACTTGACTAGATGGAATTTCAGATGTGGGTGTGTCTGGGAGGGTGTTTCCATGGAGGCTGAACAGAGCACACAGACCCCTCCTCAAAAGCATCACTCTGCTTCCAGACTGAGGATACAATGTGACTTGCTGTTTCATGCTCCAGCCACAGTGAGCTGTGTCCCTCTAAAACATGACCCAACATGACAGGGACATGTATGTAAAAGGTAAGATAGCAACAGATGTGACACGTATGCACCATAGTTTTCAGTTACAGAAAGGCAGGTTCTATGGTAAACATGGTACAGCTTCATTTTTGCTCTGTCTGAAATAAGCCTTGGGAATAATATATTGTCCTATGTGCTCAAATCTCAAGTGTCTTAAAAAAATTTCCAGCCAATTAAGATCTACCTCCCAGCAGGCCATCTGCTTCCTCATTCCCTTCCTGCCAATGGTCAGGATGGAGGTGGGGGTAAAGGGACTTGAGTTCATAGCCTAGGCTGGTCCAAAGAGTCCATATTGCTGCAGAGTGTCACTTCCAATGAACTAATTCAAAGAATCCAGAAGAGAAAGGAAAGGATGGTTCCACACTGCAACCAGTGACTAAACCTCCCTCCCAACTCTGATTTCTGGATTCTTCCTTCTTAGCTGCAGTGCTTACTTACGTCAAGGTTGGAAGACACCCTTAGCAAAGATATTTAAAGGAAGCCATGGAGACCTGAACCAAGACTAGATGGGAGCAGGTACACACATCCACTCAGTTTTCTGTTTCTTGTGACCCCCAGGTTCTCCCAAGCTGCACCCTGCGGCATTCCCAGAGCTGGAGCACTTCCAGCCGGCTATTCTGAGTCCAGCAGATGTTAAGTCAGTTTCCAATGTGCTTCCCATGCTGAGCTTCTGTCAGCTGCAATCTGGGTGCTGCTTGCTGGTTCTCATCCCTAGAACTTTCTCACCTCTTTCTAGCTTCCCATACCTCTTGTGGTATTCCAGGAACTTCTCAACAAAACAAAACAAATCCCAAAGTCCAAGTGCCTCCTGGGTAAGCAGCTGGGGCTGGGGAGAACAATGAGTGAACTGGAAAGGCTTAGGCAAATAGAGCTGCTCTGCACACAGACTCCACTCAGACTTGACCAAAAGCACAGACACTAACCAGAATTCATTATGTGGCCGACTGAATCATGACACTGCCTTCCTCGTCAGGCAACCCTTCCCACTGTGGGCTGCTCATTTCAGCGCAGTATCTCATCTATTAAGATTTACCGGAAGGTCTGAGCTCACATTTGGTTTCTATTAACAAAGCTTTTAGGCTGAAATTGTCTTATAAGGGAAAAAATATCTACTAAGAAGAGAATATCTTGTTTGGGGCCTGCTTTAGGGGAAAGGATATGGAAAAGAGAAGCTGGAATCAAGTGTAGATAACCAGAAAGCCAGCCAATCTAACTGCTACCATTCAAAGTCACCAAAGTGGCCAGACTGGCACACCAAGTGTAGTAGCTTCTCTACCAGCAGCTTCCCCAAAGAACTGGCCTCTGCGTGTCAAACTTGAGCTTTTCCCATTTCTCTTTAATTTGCCTTTGTAAATGGCCCATTTTCACTGGCTTTGAACATTATTTGCCACAGAGAAACAGGAGTCAGAAGTTGGTCATCATCCAGATCTCTCCCATCCACATTGAAAGGAAGACCTATTTCCAGCCCTGAGCCTCTCCTGTCTTTCCTTAGTGACTGACATTAGCACAACTGTAGGAGTCACCACCAACTCATCCTCCTGCTGGGCCTACACCCTTCACATTAAACTCCGGTGTTCAGTCTATCAGCATCTCCAGTTCTGACTCCCAAGCCTGTCACCGATCTCCCAGCTCCATTTCAGCAGCCTGAAAGGCCTCCACTGCTTCCCAGAGAACGGTCCAGCTTTTCTCTAGCAGTGTACTCCCCACCCTGAATAATCTGCTCCCAGTAGCTGGAGGTTCCTCTGGAATCTTGCATCTGAGGATATTCTTTTTTTCTTGTTTTTTAAATTACTTATTTTATGTGTATATGTGTTTTGCCTGCATATATATCTGTGCAATACATACATGCATTGTTAACAGATGGTTGTGAATCACCTTGTGGGTGCTGGGAATCAAACCTGGGTCCTCTGGAAGAACATCTGGTGCTCTTTAACCACAAAGCCATTGCCCCAGCCTCCCTGAGGCCCTAGAGAAGGGTTTCCCACTATACTTGGCTCCCCCACCAGCCCTACTAGGCTTACATCCTGCTCCTTGAATACATATGCACTTCCCCCACCGCAGGCCCTTTGCCTGAAGCAGTCTGCTTCATCCTGACAGAGCTAAAGCCGTGGTGCTTTTCTGGCTCTGTGCTAAGCTGTCCTGTCCATAGGAAAATACTGTGGGAGAATGGTCTTGTACCCTGTCACTTGTACATGTCACTTGTATTGGTTTAATAAAACACTGATTGATCAGCAGCCAGGCAGGACATATAGGCAGGGTAACTAGAATAGGAGAATTCTGGGAAGAGGAAAGGCTGAGTCTGCAGTCGCCACCCAGTTGCAGAGGAAGCAAGATGAGACTGCCTCACTGATGAAAGGTACCAAGCCACGTGGCTAACACAGACAAGAATTATGGGCTAATTTAAGATGTAAGAATTAGTTAATAAGAAGCTTGAGCTAAAATCAGAAATGAAAAGGGGGACATAACAACAGACATGGAGGAAATCCAGAGAATCTTAGGTCATATTTCAAAAACCTATACTCCACAAAATTGGAAAACTTAAAGGAAATGGACAATTTTCTGAATAAATATCACTTACCAAAATTAAATCAAAACCAGATAAGCAAATTAAATAGACCTATAACTGCTAAAGAAATAGAAACAGTCATCAAAAGTCTCCCAACCAAAAAAAAGCCCAGGACCAGATGGTTTCAACATAGAATTTTACAAGATTTTTAATACCAATACTCCTCAAACTGTTCCACACAAGAGAAACAGAAGGAACACTGTCAAACTCTTTTTATGAGGCTACAATCACCCTGATACCCAAACCACAGAAAGATATTACTAAAAAAGAGAATTATAGACCAATCTTACTCATGAATATTGATGCAAAAATACATTTGCTGATGATATGATAGTTTACATAAGTGACCCCAAAAATTCTACCAAGCAACTTCTACAACTCATAAACATCTTCAGTAATGTAGCAGGATACAACATTAATTCAAAAAAAATCAGTAGCCCTCCTGTACACAGATGATAAATGGGCAGGGGAAGAAATCAGAGAAACAACATATATCCACAAATAGCATAAAATATCTAGAAGTAACTCTAACCAAACAAGTGGAAGACTTGTGTATGACAAGAACTTTAAATCTTTGAAGAAAGAAATTGAAGAAGACACCAGAAAATGGAAAGATCTCCCTTGCTCTTGGGTAGGTAGAATTAACATAGTAAAAATGGCAATCTTACCAAAAGCAATCTACAGATTCAATGCAATGCCCATCAAAATCCTAGCAAAATTCTTCAAAGACCTTAAAAGAATAATAGTTAACTTCATATGGAAAAGCAAAAAACCCAGGATAGCCAAAACAATCCTGTACAGTAAAGGAACTTCTGGAGGCATCACAACCCCGACTTCAAACTCTACTACAGAGCTACAGTACTGAAAACTGCCAGGTACTGGCATAAGAACAGACAGGAGGACCAATGGAACCGAATCAAAGACCCAGATATCAATTCACACACCTACGATCACCTGATTTTTGACATAAAGCAAAAAATATAAAAGGGAAAAAATAAGCATATTCAACAAACAGTTCTGGCATAACTGGATATCAACAGATCCATATCGACTGCCATGCACAAAATTCAAGTCCAAATGGATCAAAGGCCTCAACATAAAACCAACCTCATAGAAGAGAAAGTGGAAAGTACACGTGAACACATTGGCACAGGAGAACTCTTTGTAAATATAACCCCAGACACTGAGAAAAACAATTAATAAATGGGACCGTCTGAACCTTATAATAATAAGTTTTATAGTTTAGATGAAATGACAAAGTCCTTGAAAGATTACCAAAACTCATTCAAAAGAAAGAAATGATCTAACATCTCCAATGAGAAATTCGATGCTAAAACCTTCCTTCAGCTGGGTGTGGTGGAACACACCTGTAATCCCAACACTTAGGAGGCTAAGGCAGAGGGATTGCAAGTTTGAGGCTATCTTAGGCTACATATCTGATCTCAAAACTAAAAAAAAAAAAAAAAATCCCCATAGAAAATACCTTGTCCACACAGCTCCACTGGTTCAAAGAATACTTACAGAAGAAATAATCCTAGCTTTTTTTAAAAAATATAAATATCCCAAGAAACTAAGGAGGATGAATTACCTTCCAGTCTACACTCTAAGGTATATCATCACTGTAGTGTAGCCAGATAAGAGAATTGCAAGAAGTCTATAGATCAGTGTTCCATGAACACAGATACAAAAATCCTTAACAGTGAGGGTTGCATATCTAACTCAGTTGGTAGAGTATTAACCCAACTCAGATGAGGCCTCAGCATTGCCTATACCAGGAATGATGGTGCACATCTGCAATCTCAGCATTTGGGAGGTCGGAGGCAGGAGAAGCAGAAGTTCACAGTCATCCCTAGCTACAAAGTGAATTTCAAGATAGCCTGGTATGCATGAGATCTTGCCTCAAAAACAAAAAGTACTTAAGAAAATATAACAGGTCAAATCTAGCAAGGTCCATAAAATATCATAGCAGGTAGCATTAACCCAGAGTGTCACCAAGGAGAGCTGGAAAGAACGCTGGAGAAGGTGACTTTTGAGAGGAGCCTCCATAGGTGGTGACTGGGAAAAGAGAAAACAGCCTGAAAGACTACAAGTGAGTTCAAGAAGGTGCAGAGTCCCGGGGAACAGGTGTTATGTTGGCACTAACTAGGGTGGCTCCTGGGCTTCCAAAGAAGAGTTCTACACACAGGGCTGGGCCCTAGGACCAGTATGTGCTATGATACCATCCCCAGCCAACACTGACCTGCTGTGGAATACTTTTGTACACTGTGAAGATTTGTCACTTGGACTGGTTTAATAAAAAGCTGACAGGCCAGTATCTAGACAGGAAGTATAGACGGGACAGTAAGACACAGAGGACTCTAGGAAGAAGGGGTCACCAGCCAGACAGAAAGGAAGCATGACGTACTGGAGAGGTAAATGCCACGAACCTCAGGACAGCACATAGATTAATAGAAATGGGTAATTTTAAGTTGTAATAGCTAGTTAGTAATAAGCTTGAGCTATCGGCCAAGCATTTATAATTAATATTTAGTCTCCATGTCAGTTAATTAGGAACTGGTGGGAAGGAAAGAAAAGTCTACATTCCAGAGTCAGGCACAGCACCAAGCTGCAGACATCTGATCGATTAGGCCAAGTTGGAGCCCTTGAGGGAAGGCTCATCAATACTTACAGCCAAGGTTTCTAACAGTCCTTTCCAGTCCCTCCCATCAGCTTCATGACTCCTGTGAAGTGCCCCAGCCCAGCCTTCTCATAGACTTTTCCTTTTGGCCTCCATGGAGGAGAGGGAGTTTCCATTGCTTCCTCACAGGAGCGTGGTTGAGTTCAGAGAGGAGCATAGGAGGCGCCTCAAGCCGACCTCTACCAGAGCTCTGTTGCTGCACCTGAGTGTGACCCTGCTCCCAGCCCCACCAAAGGTCTGAGAACGAAGTTCTAGAAACCAAACCAAGGTGGTCTAGATAGTCTACACTGCAGGTATGGGGGGCGGGTAGAAGTTGAGGGAGAAACTAAATGTTCCTGAATAGCAAAGGACAGAGAGTCAAAGCAGTCTCGCTGTAAGGGGTTCTATGGAGGGTGGACTACAATAAACAGCAATACCCTTGATCCTAGCAGGAGCTGATAATTGCAGGCCTAAGATAATGGCCATGACAGTAGGCCCACCCTCATTTTCTCTTTACTCCTGCCTTGGTTTCCATCTCCACGGCAGGCTTGAGCCAGCCCTGTGCTGACACACTGAGGAAATCAGCTGATCATACGTGCCAGAAAGGGAGAACAGACAAGCTGATGAGAAACTGTCAGGAACAAAGGAGGCAAAGTATCAATGATCGTGGCAGCTGCCAATGATCGTGGCAGCTGCGACTCTGGGTGGCAATGCTAACAAAATCAGAATGGCAGGGAGTGCATATTCACGGGATGAATGCAGCCTGGCAAGGTGTGCTGGAACACTGGGCTGGGGCGTCCAGCAGGAACTGCCTACAGAGTCGATTGGGAAACAGCAGCTGTCATGGAGTTGTCTGGCTTCCAGTAATGAATTCTAGGGTAGAGGCAGTCAGCGGGGTATTAGAGGGGTCGTAGGGGAAGGGGAGGGAAAGGTCGTGTGGGAGGGGATCAGCAGGAATTGGAGCCTGTCATGCTTTTTAAAGTTTCAAGTTATAAGACTGGGCTAGCATACATGGGGTTCTGGGTTCCATCTCTACCCTAAACCACAGGAGGAGGAGGAAGAGGAGCAAGAGAAGGAAGCGGTGGTGGTGGCTTGAGACCAGGTCTTTAGCTTCATTATAAGCAGAACGGTTTACACTGAGCAGAGCTGTTGAGAATATCCTAGAGAAGAAACCCCAGAGGCTGCCTACTGTAGTTACTAAGAAGACAGAACCAGTTATGGCCCAGACATGCAGCAGGCATTTCCACACAGATGACACACTGTGTCAACCCTTGACAATAAGACAAGAGCAGGCCCAGCAGCAAGCCACATGGACACCCACTGATGGCTATGGGTGCAGCTGGTTTTCTTCTTAACAGCTTCCTTAGAGGGCATGTGAGAAACTGATGCAGAAGCTGTCTTGAAGAAGAAGGCTGGGGACAAAGCAGAGGGGAGGCATTTTCCACTACATGTTTTTGTGCTGCCAACTGACTTAATTTGCATGACTAATGTTTAAGAATAATTTAAGAATAACTGAGATTTAGCTCTGCTTTAATGACTCTAGCCATAGGCTGTCTTAGCAAACAGCACTTAGTAGACATCTACTCCCAACAAGCTGAACATAAACCTGCAATGTCACTTAACACCATGTGTCAATCTATGCAACTCCAGTTCTTACGAATATTCTTGAGAAAAGTCTCTAAAGTTGAGTGTGGGGAGCCAGGTGGGCCAACAGCACAAGCTTTTCCCAGCTCTGGGCACGGAGGGAGGCACTGGTGCTGCCAGCCAGCTGCCAGCTCTGTAGAGACTGGGGCAGCACAGCCTGAGCAAGGAAGCTGGAGAACCTCACCTGCGCTTCCACCTAGGTCTATTTTAGCACCGAGCCCACGGTAAGAACACTGAGCATTATAAATAGCAAAACCAAGGTTCCAATTTGACTGGTTTTGCTCTGATGTCAAAGTGGTCATTGGTCAGTTAGTTGTAAAGCAGAGAGGGGTCTGTAGATAGACACAGTGGGAAGCGAGCCTCACTGGGTTAGACAGCCACACTTGAGTTTCCCACCACCATGCCTGAGTCACCAATGCCTGTGGCTTCAGACTGCAGAAAAACACCTGAGAAATTGTAATGTGGCTGAAGAAGGGCATTGTAGTAGTCACTTCAGAGGCCAGAAAGGAAACTCCTTCCCAAAGTGCCCTCCCTCCCTTACTCCTTCCCTCCTCCTCTGTATCAGCGAACAGTGTGGCACTGTGTCATGGACACTGAAGATGGTGAGGAGCACGCCTACCTTTGTTATGAGACATGGCGTACAGGAGGCATTGAAGATGGTGAGGAGCACGCCTACCTTTGTTATGAGACATGGCGTACAGGAGGCAGAGCACGAAGAGGGCATGGTAGTCATCATCAGGGCTGTCCAGGGCCTGGTACACCATATCCAGGAAGGGCCTAGAAAAGAGGAGAGGCCTATAATCCTCTGGACACCGTGTACATTTTCCCTCTCTCACCTGACAGCAACAGTTGTTTTTGTTTCTTATAAGTCTGGACTCTAAGACCACTAGTTTGTGGTGAACACGGTATGTGCCTGGTGCAGAATCAGGCACTGGGAACACAACTGTACAAATGAAAGATGGGCTCTGATCTTGGAAAGCTGCTGTCCAGAGGGTAAAGTGACCTCTTAGTCATTTGACATCAGTCACTGGGTATCTCAGATGCTGGAGACGCTAGGTACAAAGTACCAGCCCTTCTGCACTCCCTTGCCAGCTGGCAGAGACAGCACAGGCACACATCATCACTTTAAAGGAAAGACGGAAAGAATAAAGAAGAAAACGGGATGCTATAATGGACCGATACCACCTGGCAAGGCACATGAGTATGTTTAAAGGTACAGTTATGGAGTCAGACTGCCTGGGTTCAGATGCTGGCCTGGCTTCTTCCTGCTAAAAACCCTCTGCTGAGTGCCATAACTGTCCCACCTCCTCAACCATACAGAAGCATTCCAGCCAGAGGCTGAGTGGAGGGTCTCGGCATAGGGTCACACACTGTATTTGATTGTTATATTTAATATTTCAAGGACAGTTCTCCATGATTTCATTTTGGCAGTGTCCTGACTCAGCAATTTCTTGAGCCAATATTCCTTGACTAGAAGAATTGACAGTGAGGTCTCTCATCTCCTGTGCTCTGTGAGTAAGATATAAAGAGTTGCCATAACCTGGAAAATGCACATCCCAAAGGCTGTCCTTCTTAGTGTAGGGTCAAGCCTAGCAAGACTCTTCAATAATAGACAACAGAATGAACACAGGGCAGGTCTGGGGCAGGAGACTCTGATCCCATCTGAGGTTGCCCCACTGAATGCCAGGCTGAGGTCAAGAATGCCAAGTACTCCAGAGTGAACAAGGATATATTTAACGCCCAGAAGTCACATGGGTATTCGCAGCATGAACTACCTATGAGGGTGAAAATATGGCTGATCAAAGCAGATCATTCGCTGCAGAATCTTCCACACCATTTTGAATACTGTAGGCCTTTGTAGGCAGAGATAGAGTGAAGGACCTTGAGCATGCTGGGCAAGTGCTCCACTAGAGTTATACTCCTAGCTCCTCATTTTAAGCCCTCAAATCCTGATGTATCAACACAAAATATTAAGCTGAAAAATGAAAATAAAGAAGTAGTAAAAATGTATTTGTCATTTTTCTTTTTTATATTTATTTATTTATTGTATATACAATATTCTGTCTGTGTGTATACCTGCAGGCCAGAAGCGGGCACCAGACCCCATTACAGATGGTTGGTTGTGAGCCACCATGTGGTTGCTGGGAATTGAACTCAGGACCTTTGGAAGAACAGGCAATGCTCTTAACCTCTGAGCCATCTCTCCAGCCCTGTCATGTTTCAAATAAACACACGACACACAAAAATTATAAGGAAAAACCTTAAAGTGAACATTGACATTCAATCTCTATTTTCTAGAGCCCAGAATGGGGCTCCTTAATTCAGACCTGTCCACAGCTCTATTGTGTGGAGATTTGGGTTTTGTGAGTTTTCTAGCAATAACTCTGCCAAAGTTGAGAGCAGTATAAATTGTAAAACATTTCTTGTAAACCAGCTGCTCACAATTTGGATTATCTTTACACTTGGAAATAATACAAATAACCAAGCACAATAACAAAGGGAGGGCTTGGCGGGTGTGTTGTCTTTTATGTATGAGGTAGAGTATTATGAAGCTACTAAGCATGCGTTTACAAAGATGTTGGGGTTTGATATTGGACAGCAAAAGGAGAAATAAAACATGATAGGCATGAGCTAGGGAAGGGGGCAAAATGCCCAGAAAAGTGGTCCTAAAAAGGTTGATAAGAAATAATCAAAACAGGAACATCTGGGATCATTGACTTTTATTTCTTCTTTGCACTTCTGGAGTTTTCACATTTTTTAGAATGTGCATCATCATTTACATATCTTTAAAGGTTGCTGAGCTGGGCCTGTGGTGCACACCTTTAATCCCAGCACTCAGGAGGCAGAAGCAGGTGGAGGAGTTCTGTGAATTTCAGGCCAGCCAGGGAGAACAATTTACTAAGACTGTCTCAAAACAAAACAAAAACAGCTAGCAGGTGGGCGCTAGGAATGATGTCTCAGTCTCAGGCACACAGAGAACTTGGTTCAGGCCTGTAGTCAGCTCACCTCCCGGCACTCAAGTCAGCTTCTGCTAAGTAGAAAGTCATGTGGTCACAGTAACCAATTAGTCATCTAAGGTTAAAAAGAACCCAATCTAAGAAAACCCCTCTATTCCCTAAAATACAGGAAAAAAGAAGTCAAGTCCAATAATTATACATAACACCCTGGTTTCCCTCTCCCTTTCACAAAACTATAATGTTACTGTTTCAGGATCCTGATTCCACCCACGGATCCTAAAAACCTGCACATTACACAGGGTCACAGGAAAATGAGCAGCTAATGTTCTGTAAGCACACAGATCTCATTTGCTTAAGCATTATCTACTGTTTGTCATTTGTGGTTTTTCCAACTAATGCTAGGCCATGCTTCTAACCTGTCTCTTCTATGTTTAGAATGGCGTCCTTCATTTTCAGAGCTCAGGGGTTACATCTTGTTAAGCAAAATTGTGAAAAGCTTTACAGGTTACAACTGATAACAACTGTTAGTCAATGTTTTTCAGTTAATGAAATAAAAAACTGTTCTCTTATGCTTCTGCTACAAATTAACCCTGTCTGTTAGACAACCTAACACCGTCCAAACAAAGAAAATAAGAACTGGTAATGAACATGGCTCCACCAGCAGCACGATTATTGACCTACTTGATGGAGGGCTTGACCTCCATCCTCAGCACCACCCACACACCCACCAACCAACAAGATACAGAGAAAAAACTGAAAATAAGTATGCTTCAATGCTTTAAACTAGGTTAACAAATGAGGAGTACATTCCTCGCCACATCTTGAGGTTTCAAGAAGTCAGTGTGCCCCAGGGAGACCAAAACCCCACATCAGTGTACCTACATTAACACTAACTAACACACTAAACTGCTGCTGAGGCCTGTGTAGTGTGGCTACCTAATAGGTGAGGAAAAACCCTAAAATGATGATACCCTCCAGCAACTCACTGCAGACTGCGGAAGCAACCCTGTGCTGTAGTTGATGAGCCTCAGAAAGACTGCAGGAAATAAGCAGAGCAAGGTTCAAGATTAGCTCCACAAGCCATTCCTGAGGTGAGTGTCAGGGTACTGGACCATGACAGGTGGCAGCAGTAGATTGCATTATGTGCCAAAGGTCTCAGAGACGTAGAGAAGCATAGCAATCAGGGATTGAGATGGGAACTTTATGCCTGGCTCTCAAGATGGTCCTCCTGGTAATGGTCTCTATCCTTTAGATCCAGCCTAATTGTCAAGTGTTCCACAGTGGTGGTATCCTGTCCTGGTCAACTTTCCAAAGGATAAGGGTATAAGCACGTGTCAAGGGCCAGTTCTCTTCTCACGCCTCTGGGTGGCCAGAGGTTAGAGCAGAGGGAACAAAGGGGATCAGAACAGCCATCTGGTGCCTCCCAGAAGCGCCCTGCTGCCCACCTGCTCCACTGTGTGCCCTCCGAGCCCGTGGCAGCGCTCTTTTCCTCGTCCGTAGTGTTCTGCTCCCGCACTGAGGCCCCAGCAGTGGCCAGCTCTGAGAGTTTGTTGCGCTCCATGATCACCATCTCAATCTCTGGAAGCAAACATGGAGTCAGATGAGCTCAGCTGGCATCAATAACAGAAACTCAGAAGCCTCCTCAAGGTCTAGACCAAACATGTGTAAAGCACCCCACACATGCAGAGCAAGTCTCAACAGGGGAAGTGACACCAGCAACATGTGAGCAGAAACTGTCTAGGCCAGGCCTCTCTGTCCATCTGAGTAAAACCAAGACACCAGCCCTGACTTGGACAAACATACAAGGAAGTTATTTGTTTTATTTCCTGATTTAAAGACACTTGATGCTGATTGTTACCACAGCTCAGAAGACAGAACATGTCACTAGTGAGTCCTTACACTTTACACTCCAGGAACAGTTCCCACAGGACAGAGGCCATGTGTCCCCTTTCCATTTACATTCTCTGGAAGGCAGAGGCAAGTTGGGACTCATTTTGGTTTTCCCAACTCTGGGAGAACAACTTACAGCAACCTACTTAAATTGCAGTATACATTTTAATTTCCCCAAACATTAAGGACCACTGAGCAGAAGAAACACCTGGAAGTCAAGAGCGATGCTTTGCTTCCTGGGATCCCCACCAAGAGCCCTTGTCACATGGTGCGAACTTTCTCAGACCGGTGCTGGTCATCCCGAGCTGGTGCCCTTTCCTGGGGTCTCCACTGGCACATGCAGATCTCTCAGCTGGCCTCCGCTTCCTCTCCCGTCCTCACTTGGTCTCCACATGAACCAAGCGATATTAAGTGGAAATAAGCTCCCACTGCCTTCTCCCGACACTCAGGATGAAATTCAGAGGGTGCAGACCATGGCCTGACACCTCCTACACATAGCCCTGTCCACCTCTGATCTCACCCCGGCCTTCTCTGCCATGATGGCTCCCCACTCTGGCCATATTAGGCTTATTGATGGCTGGCTCTCAAATGGCCCACATTTCTCAGACATGGGTGTTACTCAGTAACACCTTCCAATGCTCATCTCAAGTGTCACCCCTTGGAGATGCTGTGATCTCTCTCCTCGCCTGTTCTTTTCCTTAGCTCTTTTTAAGTGAGTACCGGCTAAACTGTGAACTTATTCAGATTTTGCTCCCTTCCCCAATGTCCTTTTTGTTCTATGATCTCATTAGATCCAGCCACTGTGCTTAGGCTCTGCTGGGCCATGAGAGGGTTTCGGACTTTCCTCGTTTTTGATGAGCCTGACAGTGTAAGTGTCCTGGCCAGAAATTTTGCAAATCCCAGAATTGGAGTTTGTCAGATTTTCTCCCCCAACCATTAGGCTGGGGCTATGGGTTTTACAGAGGAAGACCACAATGGAAAGAATCCTTCTTGTGACATCATAGCCTGCACACACACTGGCAACGTAATCTTAGACTGGGTGTCAGTCCTGTGCTGGCCATGCTAGTACTAGGCTTCTTTATGGTCAAGTTATTCTCCTTCTTCTATACCATGTAAACTGGCCTATTCTTTTGTGCAATGAGGTTAAGTTTAAGAAAAAGAAGTGGGTCAGTTTACATTCTGTGGAATGAAGTCCCCACATAAAGTACTGTTATTGCTGTTACTGTTAGCAGTGCAGGAGCCTTGGGCATGCTAGCAAAGCCTTTAGACCAGTGGTTCTCAACCTGTGGATGGCGACCCTTTGGGAGTTGAACGGCTCTTTCACAGGGGTCACCTAAGACCATAGGAAAACACAGAGATTTACATTTCATGGTTGGGGCCACTACAACATGAGGAACTGTATTGAAGGGTCGCAGCATTAGGAAGGTTGAGAATCACTGTCTTAGATATTGAGCCACACCCCTCAACCCTATTTGCATAAATTATTTGGAATTCTTCCCAGAACACGTGTCCTCTTTGCCCCTGACTTTTTTTCTGTCTCTCCTGACAGTGTCTCTAATCACAGGCACTGACATCCCCTTTGTTTCACTTGTTTAGTCCTGGCCATCTTCTACTAGGCCATGGGCTCCCCAGCATAGGGTGGACCTCTTGGGTATGTGAATGAATCACTGCCTGCATCCATTATAACATGGGAAGTTTTGGTGTAGGCAGGAGCAGCAATGGGTTGTAGCAGCTGTGGCATGGGTCGGGTGGTCCAGAGCCCAACAGTCTACAACTGTTGTTCACAAAGTTCTCTCATCGGAGATGTCTGACTTGCCCGCCCCATCACACACATACTCTGTGCTCTCTTAGTGTAGCCAGCCCCTGGAATTGTGGAGGCAATCCCACAAGTTCCCTCTGGATGCTCACTCTGGGGGAGCCTCCTGCTCTCCCCACCTAATCTAAAGCCAGATGCTAGATGAGAGTTTCCCACAAGGTGGTCCCCCTCACACAAGAAGGGACCAACAAGTAATCTTCAGGGGGTATGTGGACAAGCATTCTCTCTGGACTGTTTTGTATGCATCTTATAGACATTGGGAGACAATTCTAGCCACATAAAAAGTCTATTCTTTTGTGCAATGAGGCTAAATTTAAGAAACAAAGAAGTGGGCCAGTTTACAGAAAGCTACTGAGTGGACAACAGAACAGAGAGTACTCGGTCATGGCTGCACAGGGAGATGGCACCAACCCTGTATTAGGTGCCATTTCTTCTTTTCCTCATTGTTCTACTAGTTTCCTGCAACACTTAGCTGATTCCTAGTCATAATTTCAGGTTTCTCCAGAGTGAGGTGCAAGATGATTTGCTGTGGAGGTCTTTTTCTTACCCTTAAGTATCTATTTTGTTTGCTTTATATTGTATATAGCCTAACATGGTGATGTGAATATGTATTATTTATAATAAATGTGTTTGTTCTTGGTAGATGCAGGCTTCTATTTTGTTTGTATCTGTTTGTGTTTACTGATAAAGAATGTCACTAAGACATTTGAAGTCTCCCAAGCAATGACACTGGCCTCTCCTTGGCTCTGGCCTCTAACCTCTGCCTGGTGATCCCACGCCCAACTTGTGCATGCTGTGAGCTCACTTGCCCTGGCAGAGCTCCACCCTGCTTGGCTGACATGGTGGCAACACTGCTCCCAGGACTCCCCAAGTCCACAGAGCCAAGTTCTAGTGCTGAGTGTGAAGGACAAGCCAGACTTTGCATGTTCCTGGATACCACTAGGATTCTGGAGCAAGAGAAGAGTTCAAGACAGTCTAGTTCACTGCTTGTCAGCAATTTTCCAAGTTACTCAATAACTTTCTGAGTTTTGGAATACTGGGAATAGAACCAGGACCTTGCACATGTTAGGCAAGCACTCTGCTACTGAGCCACATCTAGCCATCAGCATGAATCTGAAGGGACTTTCCCAGGGCATGCCAACATAGAGGACAGGGGACAGGAGTGGTCTGGGGGGAAGAGGATCTCCTCAGTTTGTCACAGCCTTGAAATGGACTTCACAGCCATCTTTAAGAGGATACTAAAGAGGTTGTGATCTTTGCTGTGAACTCTCTTGAAGCCACACCAGAATGCCTATGGTGGTCCTGAGCTGCTTTCCAGTCCCCCTCTGACCTGTCCTTGCTGATGCTAGACTTATTCCAGGGCAGCCAGCTTCTATCAATAGGCCAAGTAATATGCTCATGTGAGTCAAGAGCTTCCAATCACCACAGATTATGCTAATGGAAACTCAAGGGCTCCACTGAACCTCAGTTATACTTTGAGACAATCCTAGCCCCACCAGTCAGGCTTCCGTTTAAGTGAGAATGGCTTATGTTGAAGCAATAGCTCTTTTTTTAAAAAAAAAAATTAAATTGTGTGTTGGGGGGATGTGTGCCTATGAGCAGGTGTAGAACCAGGAGGAGGATAATGGGTGCCATGCTCTGTTACTTTCCACCTCGTTTCTTTGAGACACAGTCTCACGGCTTATATTAATTGTGCCTGTTCTGCACAGCAGTGGAGTTACAGGCATTTACAGAAGCACATCTGGCTTTCTGTTTGACAACTGGGTATGTTAATTCATGTCCTCAGGCTTGCTCAACAAGTACCTTTATGTACTGAATCTTCCTAGCCCTAATGGGCTCATTTTAAAAAGGTTGTGTCATCATTTGACCTGATAAGGTCCTTGGAGCCTGTAAGATTTTATTGTACTGCGACAATATAGGATGGGGGGGTGAGTGACAGCCACCCACCTCCCACAGTCTCAGGCATTTGAATCTTTGGTCTCCAGTCTGTGGCACTGTTTGGGCAGAGTTAGGTAGTGTGATTTTACTGGAGGAAGTATGTCACTGGGGGTGGGCTTTGAAGTTTAAAAAACCAGTTGCCATTCCTAGTTCATTCTCTCCACTTGCTGCTTGGGGCTCAAGTGTGAGCTCTCAACTGTTCCTGCTGCCATGCCTGCTTGCTGTGACACTTCCTCACTGTGAAGGTAAGCAATGGATTTTTATCCCTCTGGAACCTTAACAAGAGATAAGAGTGTCAAAAATGTATCTGTCACACTGCCCTGCCCCATAAGCAAAAGGCAAAGAAACACAAATTTGACTTTTTTTTTTAATGTCTCACTAGGTAGTCTAGTCTAGCCTCAAACCTGAGATCATCCCACTTCAGTCTCCCCAGTACTGGGACTGCAGGTGTGTGACACCACACTTAGCTAAATCTGCTTATTTTTACAACACACACAGACATACACAAACATACACACACACACATGTGCACATGCATATGGAGGAAGGGGCGAGAAGATAATTTAGCAAAGAGGATGAAGGATAAAATGGGTCAGAGAGCATGTGGAAGTGAAGGACTCTTCTTTCTGCACAGTTTCCAGTGTTAAAACACTATTTTAAAAAGGAAATTGTGGGGGGAGGGTTGGGTTGGATATGATCAAGATACATTTTACAGGCATATTATATTGAAAAAACATATGAAATTGTATCAACAAGAACACTAAAATGAACAAAAAGAGAAATGTCAAAATTTGTTTAAAGTGAATGCCATGCCTACCCTGAAGGTAGAAAAGGGGGTGGGTCACCCCAAGTAGCATAGGGATGAACACTTGACTATGCACCCACGTTTGGGAGAAAGGTGAAATCCTGGGGTGGGGTGGCAGATGGGGAAGTACTGCAAGCAAATGCTCCACTGATTATTTACAGAATCATAAATGACTGAGTGATGCAATTCTGAAGCTGTTTTGGCATATTACAGGCCTCAAAAGTAACTGTGTTGTAGAGAAGACCAAAGATTTAACTGTGGACAAAAATGTAACAGGGAAGCCAAGAAATGTAGAGATAGGCCAGACCTGAGAATCAGTACAATCACTAAACTCTCTAAAACATGTACATGAATATTTGCATGTGTGTATATGTGTTCATGTAAAAATAATGATGCATTTCCAGGCAGTGGTGGCACACACACCTTTAAACCCAGCACTCAGGAGGCAGAGGTAGGCTGATCTTTGTGAGTTCAGGGCCAGCTTGGTCTACAAAGCGAGTTTCAGGACAGTCTAAGCTGTTAAAGAGAAACTCTGCCTCAAAAACCAAACCAAAACAAAAAAATTAAAAAATAAAAAATAATGATGCATATATGTCCTAGCTCTGACCACTGGAAGGACCAAAAAGCAAAGTTATCCTAGGAGTAATGAGGCTACTCAGTGTCCAGATCTCAGTTATGCCAACCATCGGCCACAGAGAAGCAGCCCCAGGCATGGGCAAAGATGTGAGATGAGCATGGGCTAAGTGTCTTCCTATGTCAGAAACTGACCCCCAATATGACAGGGGCTTAACACACCACAGCCAGCTTGAAAGGATTGGGAAGGGCCAACTCTGGGACAACTTGAACAGCAGAGTAACTAAACATACTAGTGGAATATAAACCATTAAAAAATGTGAATGCATGCTGATGAGAAATAAGCCACTGGCTGGGAAGAGGGGACTTCGTTACAGTGGAATGACAAGGACTGACTGTTAGACATGGACACCAGGCTGCTGCCACAAAGCCACCTTTTTGTAATTATCATGATAAACACTGGATCAGGTGAGACTTACCAATAAATGCCCAATCTAGGGGAATTCTGAAGAGGTACATGACCCACAAGTGTCTTCCTAGGGGCTGTGTAGAACTTGAAAAGAGTAATTTTACAGTGGAGAAGTAGGCTGGTTCTTAAGTGATCAAAATAAATACTGTTTGGGAAAGTTGGAGGGACAATCAATGTGATTCATGTCCTGAAAAGGACACAGTGTTACCTAACCCACATTTCAGCCAGAAGGCAGACCCTCAATCAGACACAGATCCAGTGAGGGCCATTCTCTAGAACCAGTCAGTGATTCTACCATTCAACTCAGGTAGACTGAGTTTGAAGCCATTCTGTGCTACATTGGAAAAATGTGCAATAAAGGACATTTTTAGACCAACAAAGACAATAGGAACACAGGTGGGAAAGAACTATGAACTGATGGGGTTAAGAGCCCCTTGTTCTTAGCAAATGCACACTGAGGCTTTGGGAGGAAAAGGTCATTAGATGACTTCAACAACTGCATGGTGTGCGTGCATGTGTGCGTGGTGGGAGGACAGAGAGAGACAGAGAAAACACAAAAATTCAAAAGGAAAAACTTAGGAAATGGGGTAAAAGGTGAATGAGTATTCTTTTTACTATTTTTGTTTCACGACCTTTCTTAAACTTGAAATTATTTCTAAATAAAACATTTAGAAAATTACTATAAGTTCAAAACCAGCATAAATGCAAAATCTCTGTAAACATCCATGATGGGTGAGGTGCATTTTAAACGGTAACGCAGTCAGTAAGCACCTGAGAGGTCCTGAAACCTGGCAAACAAGTTCGGCTCTGCACAGCTGCTTCCACCATCTCAGAGCCCACCCTGACAGGGAGGGCCCTGTGAGACTCACAAAGGAGGTCAAAAGCAGGTCTCTCAGACCATCTGGAGAAACAGTGATGGCATGGCTGTAACAAGAGTGTGAAACACAGGTCACAGACTGGGGCACACCAAGTGCAATAAAGCTTGAAGCTTACTATGAAGAGAGAAGAGGCCCCAGGAGGGTCGTGGGTGGCTCATCTGTCTGGGTTTAGGGTAAAGACTGCATAAAAGTCCACCAGGACAGCAAACAAGATTTATTTGTTGGAAAGCTAAGGCAAAGGAGAGCTGGCCACTTACAAGGGAAGAGTGACAGAGTCCATCTGTGCGCAACTGTTTTCAGAAATCCCTGATGCTAAGAGAAGGTGACTGCCAAAGAAAACAGCAAAGAGAAAAAAGGAATCTGAGCCAAAGGAAGAGACACTGAATGAGGGGATGGTGAAGATGGAAAGTGCCTGCTTTGCCAGCCTGCCAATGCGGCATTCCTGCAAACCTTTTAAACAGAAGCACGCTCACAGCCCTTCACACCAGACACCCAGGGAAGGGTGAGCACATGTTTCACTGGTGCTGAAGAACTCTGCAATGAACTTTATGTTACTGTGAACATCACTGAAATAAGTATATTAGAGTCCACAGCTCCCCTGGGGCAAGGAGGCACATATCAGGGTGGTCACTTGCCCACACATCCATGGCCCTGGGTCCACCCCACAATCACAACAAAATCACAGAAAACAAATGCTCAACAAAATAACTAAACAAAATTAGAAGTCAGTGGGGGGCTGGAGAGATAGCTCAGAGGTTAAGAGCACTGACTACTCTTCCAAAGGTCCTGAGTTCAATTCCCAGCAACCACACGGTGGCTCACAACCATCTGTAATGAGATCTGGTGCCCTCTTTTGGCCTGAAGGCATACATGCAGGAAGAACCCTGTATATATAATTAATAAATAAGTCTTTAAAAAAAAGATTATTTAGCCCAAGAATTCTTAATAAGAAACAGGGTTGTTTCTTTTTTGTTGTTGTTTGTTTTGCTACAAAATAATTAATGAAAATTTAAAAAATTAAAGTATCAAATTTCTATGTGCTTTAGCACAGTCTTTAATCCAACAATGCAAAACTCAAACTGTTCCCAAATCCAAACCTTTTGAGAGCTGATGCAATGTATCAAATGGAAATTCCATATCATAAAAAGTGGTTTCATGTGAACATTATTTACAGCATGATATGAAATTATCTTCAGGGGATAGTGGGCTGGCTCAGCAATAAGGGTGTCTGCCACACAGCCTGGCAGTCCAGTCTTAAAAACCATTAATGAGGTGGAAGGAAAAGCCCACTCCACAGTTGTCTGACCTCTATATACATATTCTAAAAAGGCACATGTACCTGAATATACTACCCACACCCACCACTCTACACAAATAAAACTGAAAAATCTTCAGACTGTGTATAAGGAATATATGAAAAATAAATTGATTTCATGTTTATAGTTGGGTCCCATCCCCAAGATAACAATTTATTAGTCTTAGTATTTGCAATATTTATTTCAAAATCTGAAAGGCTGGTCATCCAAAGCATTTTGAAAAAGAATCCTCAACTTGTTCTTTAAAAAAAAAATGACAGAGAATTGGCTTCTAAGTTGAGAGGACCTGAGATCAGTCTCCAGCACTGACATGGGGCGACTCACAAAAGCCTGGAACCCTAGCCCCAGGGGATCGTACAGCCCACAGAAACACACAGGTACACTCATAAAAATAAAACCTAAAAACAAAGATGTATCAAAAACAACTTTGAGAGAGTTAATTTTAGAATAGGACTATAATAGCAATGCTAGCATCCTCCTACAAAAAAAAAAACCTATTCAAATTATTTATTTTAGAAGTTCATTCTAAAAACTTTCTTCATGTCTGACTGTTTTACACAATGATTTCTGAAATAAATTTAACTTTTACATTAAAACTCTTACAAGGACTGAGAAGTGGAGTGACTTACTCCTGCTACTCAAGAGAAGCATCTTGAAGAACGGGTGTCTGCATCTTTCTTCTTTTAGCTTTACTCCAGTCTGGGAAGCAGTAGCTATGCATGAAGTCTATTGCAGCTCTGACAAACCCAGCAGAGACAAGCCCAATAGTTACTTTTCTGCCCTGCCTACAAGCAACAAACTCTGTCCCCAGCAGCACCCCAACTCACAGTTGAGTGTGTTCCCCAGCAGCACCCCAACTCACAGCTGAGTGTGTTCCCCAGCAGTACCACAGCTCACAGTTGAGTGTGTTCCCCAGCAGCACCCCAGCTCACAGCTGAGTGTGTTCCCCAGCAGTACCCCAACTCACAGCTGAGTGTGTTCCCCAGCAGTACCCCAACTCACAGTTGAGTGTGTTCCCCAGCAGCACCCCAGCTCACAGCTGAGTGTGTTCCCCAGCAGCACCCCAGCTCACAGCTGAGTGTGTTCCCCAGCAGCACCCCAGCTCACAGCTGAGTGTGTTCCCCAGCAGTACCCCAACTCACAGTTGAGTGTGTTCCCCAGCAGTACCCCAACTCACAACTGAGTACACACAATCAATGTCCTAACTAAACAGGGCTGAGCAGGGTTTGCCTATCTCCTTCCAACTTCCTAATGTGGCTCTGTCAGACATTTTGGTTGAATCCATATTTATTGTTTATTTTATATTTAGCTCTTCATTTCAGGTATTTATTACTTTTATTTGAATTTACAATTAAATCTTCTCATACTTTGAAAAGGTAGTTGAAAATTTTATAGTTTGTGGTGTGGGAGTCCCCTCTGTGTGCTATGATTACCATTAATTAATAAAGAAACTGCTTGACCTGTTGATAGGACAGAACTTAGGTAGGCAGGAAGACAGAACTACATGCTGGGAGGAAGAAAGGCAGAGTCAGGGAGAGACGCCATGGAGCCACCGCTGCCGTGCTGGAACTTTGCTGGTAAGCCACGGCCTCATGGTGATATACAGATTAATAGAAATGGGTTAAATTAAGATGTAGGAATTAGCCAATAAAAAGCTAGAGCTAATGGGCTAAGCAGTGATTTAATTAATACAGTTTCTGTGTGGTTATTTCAGTTCTGGGCAGCTGGGACAAACAAGCGGCCTCCTCCAACAAGTTTGTATATGTTTATGCTGTTTGAATGCACTATTTTTGTTCCTTTGAGACAGGGTTTCTCTGTGTACCCCAGGCTGGCCTCAAAACTCACAGAGATCCGCCTGCTTCTGTCTCCTGAGTGCTGGGATTAAAGGCATGAGCCACCATTGCCTGGCTGTTTTTTGGTATGAGCCAGCCTGTTTCCATCTCCCTCATGCTGGAGTTACAAGACTGCCATTTTCTAAAATAAATAAAATGAAGTGGAATATAATAAAATAAAATGCAGGGGTTCCAGAGGTTAAGCTCAGAAAGTGTGTCACCAACTGGGCATCTCCTCAACCCTGTAGGATTCTAGTATGGGTTGCGATAGGAGAGTAGTCACGTCCATGAAGACAGGCAACAGAATGGTGGTTTGCCATGGGGAGGCAAGGAGAACAAGGAGTTGTTTAATGGGGTAGTCTCTGTTTTGCAGGATGCAAAGAGTAGATAACAGTGACGGATACACAAGATGGGCCCCCTTAGCACTGCTAACTTGTACACTTCAAGTGGTGAAGATAATAAGTTTCAATTTCCACTATTTTGTCACAGTAAAAAAGAAACAAGAGAAGAAGAGGAGAAAGAGGAGGAGGAGAAAGTAGCAAGAGAAAAGACAGACAGACAGGAACCCAAACAGGCAGGGATATCTTTATCTCCTAGGTGCCATGCAAGTGATGACCATCCTGGGGAAGCTGTGAAGGTCAGGGCACAAAGACATTGCTTTCTTGATATGACAACTCTGGCCACATCCTGGAGCTCCCCCAGCCTCTGACACAGTTTTTTTTCAACAGCAGTAATTCCCTGACTTGCCTAGGATGATGTACATCCCAATCTGATTAATATTTGGTAGAGAAGTGCTTTTTGGAGAAATGGCAGGCAGCATATTGCAGTAGTCTTTGACTTCATAAAGACTGGATTCTGTATTCCAGAAACCACAGAAAGACAATGGAGGGGGAAGGAGGAAGGTCTTCACAGGAAGACAATGGAGGGGGAAGGAGGAAGGTCTTCACAGGAAGACAATGGAGGGAAGGAGGAAGGTCTTCACAGGAAGACAATGGAGGGGAGGAGGAAGGTCTTCATAGGAAGAGAATGGAGGGGAAGAAGGAAGGTCTTCACAGGAAGACAATGGAGGGGGAAGGAGGAAGGTCTTCACAGGAA